>JAHXMU010029138.1:42600-71649 GCA_019455685.1 Philornis downsi | reverse complement strand
AATTAAATTGACTTAAATTAAATAATTTTTAGAAACTTTACAAAAAAAGTATTAAAAGCATTAATTTAAATAACCAAACTTTTCTAACAAAAATTTAAATACAGAACCATCTATCCTGAAAATTGTAAATCATTAATTTGCCACCTTTGAAGGCAGAACGAAGTTTGCCGGGTCCACTAGTTTTTTAATATATATTCCCATACTTTTGATTTAACAGAGGTCTCTGTTCACTCGTTAACAGAGCTCTGTAATCAAAATGTGATTAATTCGAATTTATTTTCACGCACGTAATTTAGCTTGAGATTTATCCCTTATAGAATTTTATCTATTTGTGACAGACTAATCTGACAAATATATAATCCTTTACATAACTCTTACACTAATTTCATTTAATAGTAGATATTATACAAAATGTAAAATATCAGCGATCAGCAAATGCTTTACATGATCATTTCATTATGAGCTTCTATAGGATTTTTGAATTTTTATAATCACATAAAATACAACCGGCAAAAGCAGCTCAGTTTCTTTGATTGAGCAAAAAAAACCTATAAATTCCTTGTCGTACGAAGTTATCGCAAATGCCTCTATAAACCGTTTATTCAGCATTTTGAAGAAAAGGTGTTGTGGTGTCGAAGAAACATGTTGTGTCAATTTCAAAATCGTGATCAAAACAAGATTATCTGCTGCTCTGGCACTGCATTCGCAAAGTGTTTCACGTTTTCTCGTGGGGTAGAATGAATGAATGAATAAGACAGCTTATGATTATAAGATATAAAACCTAAGAGCGAAAAACGTACAAAAGAAAACTCTAAGGCTTCATAAGCGATAACATCAAATACAGTTTTCACAACAAACTGATTTATGATAATATAAATTTCAAAGAAAATTACCACAATTACTCGTCTTAGCACTACAACGAAAATTGATAGAGTGGCGAAAACTTGTTGTAAGTGGTATGAAGAGATAACTTCAAAGTCTTTAGAATTTATTTATACAATACAAGAAGTAAAGAAAAAACACCCAATTTTGGCTAAAATTAAAAAAAAAAATTCAAAATTAAAATTAATGTGAATTCATCTCTGTTAATTAACAAAACCATATTTAAAATCGCTGTCTAGCAACGACAATCTATGTTACATTTCAAATATTATAAAAATTTTAGACTCTTGTCGAATTTGTTTTAAGACATTTCCATGACATGGCTAATATTTCCTCCCCAGCACACAATCTCCTATTACTTTCCCTAAAAATCAAAGTGAAATTTCATTTCTCCTTGTATCGATTTAGTTTTGTTGTTTCTCTGTGGCGCATTATTTATTATGTGGAATTACTATTTCGCTGTGCCAACCACGAGGTTTAAATAAATATTTCGCAAAATTCCACTAGAAACTGCATCAAGTTAATAAATATGTTGGCACTTTGCCCAATTCCTCCATTTGCTCAATATGGCATTTTGGACTGAATTATGGTATTGGTGCTCACATGTCATCGCCAAACTCATCATCATCACTACCATCACCAGCACCAACACTATCGCCACTATCGTCACCATCATCATTTCGAGATTATGCAATTTTATCGATGCCAATATTTCGAAATTTGCAAAAAGGCAAAACAAATCAACAACCTTAAAAGCAAACAAACTATTGAATATTTTATGCATATGCAGGCATGACGTATATATAAATACGCGGTCGAATGCATTTCACAGTATTTAAACGCCAAATCACAGATATTAATTAAAAATTGCAGTCGTACCTATGGAACAGTGGTATGAAATGGCGCGAATTATGGAAATTAAATAATATTGGGGACAAACAATTAAATAAAATTATTAGATTGCACAGATTTTGTGCTCTAGAACAAATATAAGCGCTAGAGTAAAACGAAATCCACTATTTTCCCAACAGATGGCTTTAGTCATCTGTATATCGCATAGCATACGAACGATCGGATTGTATAAGAATTAAATAATACTGGGGGAAAAAAATGATATCAAATTATTATTATAGATTGCGTAGATTTTGTGATCCAGAATCGTAATCAAGGTTTCACAAAATATAAGCGATAGAGTAAAACGAAATCCATTATTTTTTCCAACAGATGGCTTTAGTCATCTGTATCTCGCATAGTATAAGAACGTTTGGGTTGGCATTTTAATGCGGCAAGCTTAGTAACATTCTGCCGTTTTTGAAAAATTATGTTGTAATTATATCGTAAGCGTATACGCCGGAAGCTTGATTCTTTTCTTAAAATTTGTGTTAATCGTAGTCAATACAACTTTACTCATTAAAAAGAAAATCATTGCATTCACAGAGAGAGTTTTTCACACTCAAAGAGCTTACGCGAATTCAATTTTTAGTCTCAATCTTGGACCTACATTTTAACGACAATTCCGAGCATCAGCTAAGAAGAATTTAATATACTTTTCGATTACACGATTAGTGCCGTCAGACATAGCGCGATGACTGCCGCTCAAATAATAATAAACGAATCGATTTGTCAGATCTAAATTGCCAAATATAATTGCTAGCCAAAAATCTTGATTCAATGAAAAAATAGTTCAAATTTATTCTATTACGGGACATTTCAGCGTTCATTGTTGCAGAAAGAACGGATAAGAAGGTACATCTCTGTACTTTAGTAACAGATTACACTTCAATGTAGAAAATTGTCAAAGAGAAAGTTTTGTTGAATTTGTTTCAATTATACTTAAAAATTTTCTTAGATTTTCGTCGAACTGGTCGATCATCAACATTTTCAAAGGCAGTTAACTTCGGTAAAGTGAGAGAAATGCTGTCTGAAAATCATAACTCAAGTTCGAGAAAGGCAGCCTCAGAATTTGTTGTGCCTCAGAAATCAATTCGTGCCATTTTATGGCATTGTTTCCGTGTAAAATGCGTTGCCAATCGCCTTGTTCCAAAAGACCTAAATTTTCAGAAAAAACTCAAACACGTAGAAGACCCTGAAAACATGCTGAAACGTGTAAATTTCGAACTCGCCTCCATAAATCGCATTATAACCGTTGATGAGACATGGTTTTACGGGTTTAAGAGTCAAACCAATTAAGAAGCTACGGAATGGCGCCATCCATGGGAAAATCACGTCAACATTGATAAAAAAGTCATGCTAATACTGACTGTATTCCTTTATTATCGCGATTATTATTATTATTATTATTATTGATTATTGATTATGATTGATTATTCCTGCAATTCTTGCCAGAAGATCAAATGTTAAATAAAGAATACTAACTGGTCATTATGCGGCGTTTGAGAGAGTCAATTCATCGAAAAAGTTCAGATTTGTGAAAAGAAAATTTATGGATATTACAATGTGACAATGCACCACCTCAAAAGGCAGTCATTGGCATCATCCAGCAACCTCCGCGTGCACCTAATATGGCCAAAACTCAGATTCCGTTTAACAAATGTTTAGATGATTGGATTGGATTCGTCGGCATAAGCTTACTACTTCGGAAGGTGCCCGCTTGGAAACCAACGTTTTAAATTTGAATAAACAATAAATATTTTATGCTTTATTGACCAATTACCGAACTGTACAGAATGTAGAATAGAAAAATTTACGATTATTGAATTGGAAATACTAGATTTTTCCCTACTGCATTACAAAGTAATTTTATCAAAACATATTAAATGCGCACGTAAGTTCTCCCTGTTTTTTTTATAAAAATACAACTTTATAAATGAAAACATGTTTACAAATGATTCATCGCAAGTATTGCCATCGCTAACTACAACTTTTTCCCATCTTTCTGGCAAAGCTTGAATTCCGTCACGTTAAAACTGCTCATCTTTTGAGGTTATCCACGAATCTAGCATTTCCTTGATATGCCGATATAAGTGAAACTGCCTGTCAGCCAGACCGTGTGCCATCAAACGAAACAATTGATAATCGGACGACGCAATATCTGGATAATATGGCGGATGGGATAAGACTGTCCATTGCGGCGTTTCCTGATAGGTTTTAATGGGTTTGGCCACGTGGGGCCAAAAAATGTCAAGCTGACGAATCACTTTTTCGTGCCTCTCCGCATATTGTGAACGTTTCTCGCCCAGAGTTCGGTTCAATCGCATTAATTGAAGTCGATACCGATCCCCGGTGACGGTTTCCCTTGGTTCAACACCGACCTGGTTCTACCAAATACAGAACATAACCTTCGCAGCGTGAATATTCGGCCGAGACGACGATGTAAAAGCATAACCGGGCAGCTCCCATGACTCTCTTTTCTATAGATTGGATCCATTTTTCACTACCAGTTATAATACGATGAAGAAGATCATTCTTTTTTTTTTTTTGTCACTGAAGCAGTTTTTCACTGTCCCCTTGGCTTCAACTCATAAGGAACCCAAGTTCCTTGCTTTTAAATCATTCCCAATGATTGCAATTGCTTGGAAATGGCTTGGCGGGTAACTCCTAATACAGAAGCAAGCTCTACCTGCGTTTAACACGGATCCTTATCAAGCAATGGCGTCAATTTAGTGTCTTCAAAGGTTTTTCGTCTTCCTTTACGTGAACGGTCATCAACATCAAAATCACCGTCTTTATAGCGACGGAACCAATCTCGACAAGTTATTTCACTTAAAGCAGCACCTCCGTAAAGGTTTTGAAGCTCTCGATGAGATTCAATCGCCGTTTTCTTCAATTGAAAGAAGAATATCAACACTTCCGCAAATGACGATTATATGGCACAAAGTCATACATATTCCCACAACCAATAGAATATGACGTTAAAGGAAAATCACTATTGTGTCGAGTCGGTATGTTTACCATATGCCTAAGCTTGGCTCATAACGTTTAGATTATGGCAGAATTGACTAGAACTTACAGCTGGCGCCATCTATTGGCAAATAGCGGGAACTTAGTTGAACACTTAGTATTTAGTTCGAACTCTTAATTGCGCCAATTCCAACCACAGTATTTAACGTAGCACCCAACCAACAAAATTCCATCTGTGCATTAAACTTTGCCAGTTTACATAAATTATTTTCGCAAATAGCGAAAAAACAACTCGAAAGACACGACACTACACACGATATACATATGCAAATACGTAACACATACATACACATATCGCAACAGATAGCAGAAGAAGGAAAAAAACGCACAGTTTTTTTCCAATGATTAATTATGCCGAAAATATTCGTACACAAATTTTTAAAGCCCAGACGAAAAAAACCCAATAAATATTAGAGGAAAAATTGTGTGCACAATTTTAGAGATAAACAAAAAAAAAAACCTACAAAAATTGCTAAATTAAAATGTGGTAAATTGTGAAAATTTATCACTAAAACACCATCACGACTGGAGGACAGCGACATGCGAACCAACGGTGACGTCTGTCAGCCAGCCAAGCGATAAACCCAGCCATCAAGCATCATCACCATCGACAGCAGCCGCCACGGCCGCCGCTATATTTTGGTGGCAAGACATGCGACGAGCATGTGCCCATGTAGAAGCGACACTTCCTCCTCCAAAATGTTGCAAATGATGTGGATATGCTGTTGATGGTCGTGTTATTTTTGTTGTCTTCTATATGCGGAAAATTAATTGCATTCAAATGCGTTGCATATTTACGGATTTTTCACAATATTTTCCATTTATTTTCATCGTCATCGCCTATCGTCCAATGACTATCGCCATTGTCATCGTTGTCGTTGTCGTTGTCGTCGTCATCGTCAGCAACATCATCACCATCATCGCCAATGCAATCAATGACAAAGTATGGCGATGACATCGATATTGTTTTACCATATGGGAGGCAGACCCACCAGAAGCGAATTTGCCCTGTGGATATGGATTTTAAGGCTGTGTATTTGAGTTTATCAGTGCATGTATTTAGTACTCAATAGAACCAATACGATATGCACGCATAACTACAGTGATTTCATAAAGTACGAATTTTGTGATACAGTATCCGACAATAAAGGCTTTGACGGGAAACGGCAGAGTTTTCACCTTAAATGCAAACGAGAATTATAAACGTTGATACCGTAAATCAATAAATTCCGACCAATCTTTGTTATGGCTCGCATGACTTAAGGCAAACTTGCATGAAAAACTCAATATTTCTCATTTCGCCGGGTTGTTATAGGGAATGTTGCTACATGTTCTCCCTCTCTTCCCTTTTTCTCCCCTAAAGGATGATATTATACTAAATTCTCGGGATGAAACTCCATATAAAAAAATGGTTGTCGAATTTGAAGAAAAGAAAAAAAGAAGCAAATTTGAGCGTCTAAAATTGTAGCACGGTCTCACTTAAGCACTAAGGCAATATAGGGTTTTATAAGATTTAACTCAATATCACCAATAAATTTAAATACTAAAACTAGCCGACATCACGTATAGATGGGGCTAGTAGTTTGATAAAATTATATTGGTGAAATGTGGCAATCTTATAAAATATATGTTTTAAGTTTCAAGGTACCACGTTGTTTAGTATTTTTATTTGATCTATCAAGAGTAAACGTTCTCAGTGAATTTGCAAACAAGGAAAAAATTGGTATTGTGCTAATTTATTGCAGCGTTTAGGTGATGAAATTGTGGAAAAACGCCGCATTTGGCGAAAAAGAAACTGTTGTTCCATCAAAACAATGCTCCAGTTCATACAACCACTATTGTCATGGTCAAAATTTTTGAATTAAAGTTCATCTTATTCACCAGATTTAGCTCTCTCGGACTATTTTCTATTAGCAAACTTGAAAAAATGGCTCGGTGGTGAAAGATTTGCCAACAATGAAGAAGTAGAGTCTGCGTTTGATAACTATTTTGAGGAGTTTGACAGTTCTTACTATAAACAGTGTATAGAGTCTACTTAATATCACTGAAAAGTGTATCGAGTTAAAGGGAGATTATGTTGAAAAATAAAAAAAATTCATCACAACTCTTTTGTGTGTCCTTTGTTAGCTCGGCTTGGTTTGAAACCGCCCTCGTAAATTATATGCTCAGAAAGCATTCAAAACAATAGCTAACTCTTCACACAAATTTTGGACATTTACCTATCATGTAGGGCTAAATATACCTAAATATTTTAGGTGCTTCATCTCACACTACTTTTTGTAATATTTCAAGTATTTAGTTGCAATTTTACAGGATAGGTAATTAAACAAACTTCAAATATATCTGTTACTCTGTTTAATTTATTGTTTATAAATAAATATCAAATGTAATGTCAATGTAAACTCAAATTTTAACAATTTTAACTAAACTTTTGTAATAAAATATCTTCATGCTAATCGTCCATAAAGTTAAGTTTTTATAGTAACGAAGAAGGCCGTTTTCCATACGAAAAGTGTCTGCAAAAGCAGTTTTGTGTGGGAAAAGTATCAGTAAAGATGCTTTTCGGTACAAAAAGTGTTAACGAAGATAATTTTTCATTTGAAAAGTGTTAACGATGACTATAAAGGCACTTTTCTACAAGAAAGGCATCATTCAAAGCTGTTTTCCATTAAAAAAAGCCATTAAAAGCAGTTTTCTACAAGAAAAGTATCAGTAAAAAAAAATATCAATAAGAAAAGTGTCAATAAGAAAAGTATCAATGCGAAAAGTGGAAAAATATAGATTTCTAAGCGGAAAGTGTTCAGGAAGAGAATTTTCTGTACAAAAAAAAATCATTAGAGACATTTTCTTAGATTGAAACTGGCTATGAAGACTTTTCAATACGAAAAACTTTTTTTATGTAAATAAAGTCAATGAAATTAATTAAAATTTCTCAAAAAAAAATCTTAATAAAATCAACTTTCATACGTCAATATAATTAATTTCGCAAGTTTTTGAATTATATTTTAAACGATCTTGAAACAGATTGAACGCAAAAAGCATATTACATTGATGATCGATCATGAATTCAAACACGAATATAATAAAACAGTAATATCATTCACCATTTCGTCTCTTAATCTCCCTGGTTTATCTAATATAAATAGAAATGTCGCAAGATGAAATTCTTATCGCGCGTTGACACCAATTTTCGTAATTCTTTACGTGTTCAGTCTTGTTTCTACTCCTAAAAGTGCAAATTTCGAAAACTCTCTTTTCATTGTGCGCCTATTTTTCAAGTGAAATATATAACCGAATTACAGTGGATTTAGTCTTTAGTGATTAGTCTACCCGGTGGTCCATTAGGCATTCAGTCAGTTAGTCAGAGATTTAGGATTCATATACATGATCCTTTGGGACAGGATCTTCACTTTCTTTTTTTTATTTTAGTATAACGCTTGCAACTTGCCTTTATGTATGAAACACAATATCATTAAAACGAGCGCCTCTGAATTGATTGCAGTTGTGGATCCCTTTGGGGTAGTTTTCGACCACTTTTTCGAACATTTTGAGCAGTAGCTCGGTGATAACTTGACAAATGTTGGGTTTCAAATGCTCCAACGTTTGTGATTAGGCGTAAGCGCGGTACATGACGTAGCCGAGCAAAAAAATCTAATTTCAAGATTTAGTGGCCTATTGACACAACGTGGAAATTCGCTTTCTGGAAACTTCTCTTGCAATATAGGCAAAATCGATCGTGTTGTACTGCTCGTGGTACCGCCTTATTGAAACCACATGTTGTCCAGCTCATAATCCTCAATTGCAGAACAAACACAGTCGGTTATCATATTCGGATTATCCGCTACACTTTCACTAATAGAAGCGATATTTTCGGCAGTGCGTACATTGCGATGATGTACAGCCCTGTCCTCATCTGTAGCGCTTCCAGTCTCTTCAAATTTCTTAATAATCTTGCTAATTATTTTGCACAGTATGTCGATTACAATCATCTCGTAATGTAAATAAAATTTCGTCTACGACCCTTATATAGGGTGTACTTATTATTTTGACCATATGTGTACCTCATCTACGTTGTTAATAATGCAACTAATAATGCCAGCATGGAGAATAAGAGGAGAATATTGCTTGCCAGCAGCAAGCAACTAAATGGTAAAACTACCTGTTGACAAACAAAATCCCAGCTACACTAGACGTTAGTTTTACCCGTCTTGTTGTATGGCGCAAAATCCTAGGTTATGACGCAAGCGGAAGAATTAGTGTTGAAAGTCTTCGAGAGAAAAATATTCTGGAAAATGTAAGACCCCATCATAGCTAACTAAGGGCATCGGCGTCGCATGAACAATTAGCTATATGACCTGCGTGTCGACATCGACGTAAATACGCGCATAAATATACAGCAATTATGTTGGCTTGCTTGTGTTGTGCAAAGATTCAGGGGTTTCAAATATTTCCGACCACGAACTCGATAACGGCACTAAAGAGAGACCAAATCTCCATTGGAATGAAATACTGCCAGAACTTGGTGTGATGAATTGGAGGAGTGCTTGCAACAATTTTCTACATACGGCGTATAAGGATGTCTATTCTAGTCGCCACCTAAGTAAGTAAATGTATCTCATACGAAATTCATGTGATATTGCAACTACACTACAAAAATATCCGATATATGTAGACAAAACTAAATTTATCATGAAAATACCGAAGAAAATAATAAAACCTAAGAGACATAGACAATTGCTTGCAAAATTTTCTTCGAAATTGCCTGAACATGACCAAGTCAGGGAATATTTGTACAGATATTTAGGCGCCACCTTGCACTAAATTATCATATTAAGTGAATACAAAATCAAACGGTCGAGAGATTTACCTCCGATTTACCCATCTCATACATGCAGCAAGCACTTCCTTTTTGTAATTAATATAATTAGGAAGTATTTGGACAGATATATGGGCACCAGTTTGTGCGATTGCACTAAAGTGAATACAAAATCTATCGGTCGAGAGATTTTCCTCCGCAGCAAACACTTCCTTTTTGCAATCACTGTAATTACACTAAATCATCATCGCGTTTATCATTATAACTATGTGTAGGGTGTCATTATTGCGATCAAATTCACAGAGAGAGATATGCGAGTAACAATTAGTTCCACTAAAACCAACCATGGCATTCAAGGATACAATTTGTGCGGAGGCACAGTTGGGTGTCACGTAGCCAGTGGTAGGCAGCTGGCTGGTCATTGATGTCAATTACCAGGCTCGTGTGTATTTTATTTTGAATTATACACGAGCCTATTATTTTCATGCGTCCTTTACATAATTTACTGTTGCAATGTTTTTGACGGAAAATCGATATGGCAAATACTAATGAGTTAGGAGTTGTGGACAACATCGCGGCACCAATATTCGAGGCTTTTAGTTAAGAATTTTTTTTTTTTTTTTTTTTGACAATTCGAGCAGAGTTAAAATGTAAAATACTTTGTCATTGAGTACATGTGAAAAGTAACATTTGGATTTTATTTTTTTTTTCTTTATAATTTGATCCATTCAATATATATTTCATTCGATTGTTATTACCCAGAGTATTTAGTTTGTAAGTCATTTAAGGTTTACTGATATGCATTGTTAAATCATTCTGGAAACGAGCTTAGGCTTCTCATTATGTAAACGAAACATATTTATAATGAAAATACTAACATATGTAACAAATCTTGTTACCTTTATCAAATATTTTGTTACACATTTGGATAACAACAGCGTAAAATTGTCATATCTTCGTTTAAACTTATGCAATTCCCAAAAAAATTGGTACTCTTCCGATCCTGAATATTACAAATTCTATAGTGTGAATTCCCATCTCAGATGTGAATTTGTTGTGATTGAGTTACAGTCGTGCCGCAAAGTTGTAACTGAGAACTGAAAATAAAACATTACGAGAGCGTTCGCAAAACTAGCCGATTTGACTTATTTTTTCAAGTTTGTGAATTGGAAATGGTCCAGGAAAGCTAAATCTAGCGAACAAGGTGCATGATGAAGAGATTTAATTCATTAATTTTGGCCATTGCAATAGGGGATGTATGAACTGGAGCACTGTCTTGATAAAATAACACCTTCCTTTTTCCCCAAATTCGGCCTTTTTCCCATAATTTCATCACCTAAACGCTGCAATAAGTTAGCATAATATTCATCGTTGATACATTTTCTTTTTCAGAGGATAATCAATAAAAATATTCCAATGCGTTCGCCTTCTTTGGACACGATTCTCCCACTTTAGTCCACTGCTTTGACTACTATTCTCATCTTCAAATATTCGATCAATATACGATGTATAGCACTTCTTGAAATGCCTATAATTTCAGCTAGTTCACGCACCTTCAACCGACGATCGTCCAATACCATTTTGGGGATTTTGCTTAACCGTGTCTGGCATGGACACCTCAATTGGTCGACCACTACGGATTCGTTTAAACTCTGTTAGCTCAGTTTTAATATTGGTTATACTGAGACCTCTCAAATGGAATTACTGAATTACATAACGGTGACAATCGGTTCATATTTGGGCATTTTGATCACAAGAACACGAGGTGTGATAAAAAATAACCGTTATTTTCAAATTTCGCGAGTTACGTATGTTCGATGTTCGCATTTGTTTTCTGTTACGTTGGTACACATGTCTGTTATATATGTTGACAATATCGCCATTTTGGATTGTCAGTTTGTTTTTGACAGATAAAAAGGTTAGTCGTGTTTTGGTGTGCTCTTCGATTTTTTACTATTCGAAAAAATGGATCAAAGAAACTGTATTAAGTTTTATGTAAAAAATGAAATTAAATGTGCCAGGGCATTTGAAATGTTGACTGTGGCGTTTGGCGAGTCTATTATGAGCAGAACACAAGTTCAATTGTGATATAACCAGTTTAAGGAAGGCTGAGAAGATGTCAATGACGATGCTCGTTCTGGTCGCCCGAGTACGTCAACAACCGATGAAAACATTGAAGCAGTGAAGAAAATGATTTTGAATAACCGTCGAATCACTATTAGAGAGGTTGCTGATGATGTTGGCGTATCGTTCGGCTCATGCCAAGCAATTTTTACGGATGTTTTAGGCATGAAACGCGCGGCAGCGAAGATTGTTCCAAAATTGCTAAATTTTAAGCAAAAACAACGTCGCATGAACATCGCCCAGGAGCTGTTGAACGTCGTCAACGGCGATCCAGATTTCCTCAAAAACGTCATAACTGGTGACGAATCATGGGTGTATGGCTATAACATTGAAACGAAAGCCCAATCATCCCAATGGAAGCGTCCAGAAGAGCCAAGACCGAAAAAAAGCACATCAAGTTCGGTCAAATGTGAAGGTTTTATTCACTGTTTCCTTCGATTGCAATGGCGTGGTGGTGCATCATGAATTCTTGCCACAAGGTCAATAAGGAATACTACCTTGAAGTTATGCGCCGTTTGCGCGAAGCAATTCGTCAGAAACTCACAGAATTGTGGAAAACCTAATCATGGATTTTGCACCCTGGTAACGCACCAGCTCGCACAACGATGCTTGTGCGTGAGTTTTTGGCCAAAACCAACACCGCAATCATGCCTCAACCACCGTATTCACCGGACTTGGCCTCTGCTGACTCTTTCCTCTTCCCAAAACGGAAGACACCGATGAAAGGAAATCGTTTTGCTACGATTGAGGAGATAAAAGAAAAATCGAAACAGGAGCTGTTGGCGATACCAAAAAGCGCGTTTCAGAAGTGTTTCGAGGATTGGAATAAAACGCTGGCACAAGTGTATTATATCTGTGGGGGATTACTTTGAAACGGACAAGATAGTTATTAATGAATAAATAAATACTTAAAAAAAAAAATTAAAGTAACGGTTATTTTTTGATTACACCTCGTACATCGACAGATACACAGAAGGACAGCCAGGTTCAAAGAGTGATCGATCGATATATACTTTGTCTGTATTATGATCCATATGCGTTGAAAAAGAAAAACAAATATGTTGGTAAATTAAGAGAGATTTGTGCTTTTGCTAGGATGCAAAATATCAAAACTAACACACATATACAAACAATAACAACAATTGCTTTTACAGGTATCCTTATGAGAAACCGATGACAGTTGTATATGAAGATAACACCTCCCAACATAAATTATTTGACAACGATTTGATTTGAATTTTGTTCTTAGATTAGAAATCGATTTTCAAACTAGGCTTTAGTTTTCGAAACATCGTATTAAAAAGTTTGCGAAAAGATAAATTTTTTGATACCCATTTTTTGATAAATATATGAAGTCGTTTGGAGTCGATTCTACTGTTGAAGTTTTCACAGCGACTTGAGTTTTATAACACCTTTTCTAGTTTTCGAGATTGAGTTTGGAAATGTTCAATTTAGGGCCCTACACGAATGGACGATCCAAGCGCAAGCGTAGTGCTAAATTTCACACACTTCTACGCGTCTGAAATAAAATCGATTAGTCGTCCTAACAGGTACCTGTAAATTCGTTATCAATACCTGCAGAAATGTGTTTATGGGTACGACTAACTTACTTATTTGCTTTGCTTCGTAAACAGTTGAAAAATCAAACATACCTGAAAGTAAAAAGAAAAAAACAAGAAATATTTACAATTGAATTATTTTTCGAAAGTATTAAAATATAAATAAATATAAAATAAATATATTTAATAAATATATTTAAAATAAATATATTTAATATAAATAAATATATTTAAATTGGAAAATTCATAGGACATTTATAGTTTCTGAGGTAACAGATAATAACAATGCAAAAATTCCCTATTTTACAGACTTTCAAGCGTTTATTTCTAACGAGTTTATTCTGGAGTGCCTAATAGAAATTCGTATTTATAGCAAATGAGGGTAATGTTTGAACCTAGGTTTAGAAAAAATTACCTGATTGAATTCATTAGTAAATTGATTGTTTAATTGAAATTAACCAAAATAATTTACTTTCGTTTCCACTTAAATTGAACTAAAACGTCCTTAGTTAGGTTTTAAATATTTGAATTATGAATATCTATCATGATTTGTGGAACGAAACGATTGTTTGAGAATGTAAAATCCAATTCAATCAGTCGTGAAAATGTAAAACACTCCTGTTTTGTTATGCTCAAGTGGCAACTGAGAAGAAAGCTGGGGTCTTGTGGTTAAAATCGACAACAACTCTCGCCTAGTCCAGCCAGTCACAGCTCGGACCATATCGCCAGGCGCCTAGCTTAAATCTGCAAAGTTAGTGTACAAAATCCCCGATAAGTGTTCAGTATTATTGGAAATCCAGATCTCTTGTATTCCGATTCCCCATTAGAAACGTAGTCCTCTTGATTTCCTTCAGTCTGGTGAGCCAGAATATACCGGATTATCCACTTTTCCTTTTTCAAAAGTAAAGTTAAATAAAACACACATAAAGGTATGATTTCGATGAAACTTTTATTTCATTATAATGTTTGGACTTTGCCATTATGTACAAAATATAATGTCATTTAAATGACCGCCTCTGGATTGGTTGCAGCAGTGGATCCCTTTGAAGTAGTTTTAGACCACTTTTTCGCATATTTCGAGCAGTATCTCGGCAATAACTTTACAAATGTTGGTTTTCAAATGTTCCAACGTTTGGGTGTAATCCGCGTGTTAACACGGTCTTTGACATAACCGGCGTCAATTCGCATGATCTTGGTGGCCAATTGACGTCGCCAAAACGTGGAATTACGCTTTTTGGAAACTTGTCATGGAATAAAGCCAAAATCGGTCGTATTTTGCGACTCGTGACAACGTCTTGTTGAAATCACACATCATCCAGTTCATAATCTTCAATTGCAGGCCAAGAAAAAGTCGGTTATCATACGGCCATAACACTCTGAATTGACGGTAACTGCGGTAACTGCCCAATGACATCTATATGCCATAACTCGCATCAAACAGTCACTTTTTCCGGATGCAATGGTTTCTCCACAATCAATTCTGGGTTCTTCGAGCTCCATATGCGACAATTTTACTTGTTGACGTAACTACCGAGTGAGAAATTAGCTTCATCGCTAAAGAAATTTTTTTTCGAAAAATCAGCATTGAAAGCCTGTTGCTGTAGCACCTAATCAGCATATCGACAGCATTGTGAATGCTCAGCTGGCTTTAGTTGTTGAGTGAGTTGAACTCTAAGGTGTATAAGGAGGTGCAAATCCTAATGTAAAATATTGCATAATGAGCCGTAAGGTAGGCGCAATTGCTGGACAACGCCGTGGAATCGACAATCGACAGCGCGAACATTGTGATGATGCAGAGGCATCACCATATCTGCAACGCTACCAATCCTGTTCAAATTTCTTTATAATCTTGCCAATTCCTTGCATATTAGGGCAATTACGACGGCCATAATCACCCCATAATGCACGAAAAGTTCCCATGTTTGAATCGGCAATGTTGTAGTAAGTTTTAACTATTCTTACGCGTTCTTCGGTTGTTAAACGAACCGTATTCGTAATTGGCAACCTTTTACTAAATAAATAACACTTCAGATGACAGGTATTGCCAGACCGGCTGCTTTGAAAGCACTAAATGGATAACTCTCTACCACTGTCATGGAAATGTCGATATTGTAAATTAACAAAAGTCAAATTGATTAGGAGATCATAAACATGATACCTTTGAATTTAAATTCTTGTACCCATTAAGGATTTATATTTGTTGCAGGACCAAAGAATACAGATCTTACTTATTTATTTTGTATACCTATCTATACATATATAACATAACATAAAATCGATTGAATCTTAATGTATTTCATATAGCGACCGTAGCGTGATGATTAGTGCACGCAACTGTCGTTCTCATGATCCCAGGTTCAATTCCTCCTATATCCACCTATCTTTATTGGAGCTGCAGTCATCCCGGTGTGCCTGAAAAATACTTCAAGTAGTTGAATAATCGAATTCGCAAAGTGTGATGTTCAGCAAACGATTCGCAAAGTGTGATGTTCAGAAACTGTAGTTCCCGTTTTGTTAGTCTAAAAATAAAATGCGTGTAAGCTTAACGAATGTGAGAAGCTCTCCCACATCTCATTCATATCTCAATCATTTGATACATTATTGACATTTTACAAAAAGCCACTACATTGTTATTCTAAATAAAACGTCCTCTTACTAGCGCAAATTTACGAAAATTTAAACTTCGGAAAAATTTCGTTATTTGCCTTTAAATTATGCAATCTAAAATATTTCGCCATATTTGGAAAATGCCATAAATCAAATCCTATTTTCAAAATAATTTCCTACCTTGACTTTGAGATGTGTAACCTTTGTGATAATCTAAAGATCCTTACAAATACAATATGTCACAATCATACCCTAAAAACACCAAAGGAAGCTCATTAACATTCACCAGCCATTATGCCACAAAGGACCATGTTAAAACTACATTATCCACACCCTGGCAGAAACAGATATCCCACGAGATGCTGCTACAGATAACGCAACATAAAGTAGGACAAAAGACGACATGTAAATGGTGTTGTAAATTGTTAAATTATGAGACAGTTTAAATGCGTAAATATCAACTGACCAAACACCACCGAAGTGTCCAACTGCCGAAGACAAATAACACCAATAATGTCACAACACGCGGTCCTACTAAAATTGCCATCCCCAATCCTATTGTCACTACCGCCACCAATATCAACATCATTATCATCATCATCATTTTCATCATCAACACCACCATCATGATTATCGCCATCACTATCATTTGTTTTATCAGATCAGATCTGAACTTAAAATACCCCAAAGTGTAAATGGTCCACAAACAATTGAGAGTGGATAAGCGTGCATATACGAACGAGTACATGCGATGGGGCTCATTGAAATATGCGCTAATTGTTTTAAATAATGGCACCCTGGCAACATTCAACATTCGAAATTCAACGCATGCAATGCTTTATCTGGAACGGAGCACGTAAGAACTAAACCAGCGGCAACTGTTGCCAGCCTGCCTGCCTGCCTGCGTGCCAGCCTGCTTGCTTGTCTCTATGCGTCCGATTTTTAGCTGATGATATTGCAACTACCGAGGTGGCTGCTGTCATTAAACTTAGAATTTACAATGTTCTGCTGTTGCCACAACTACAGCTCCTGGGTGACTTTTTGAAATGACACTCTAGCATCGAGAAAGGGACGCACTAGCAGCAACAGCATCATCATCATCATCATCAGGAAAATAAGAGAGGAAATGTGAATGAAATAAACTGGTTGCCAAAATATGTAAAGTACTTAATCCAAATCGAAATATGCGAACTGAATACGGAATGATACAAACAAATTAAATGTGTATGGAAACTGTGAACATAGACAGATATATCTTACGTTACCCAGTAAACCTCACTGGAATTGGGACATGAGTGATTCCCTAATCATTTGCTTTAGTCTCATGTTATTTAATGCGATAGCTTTTAAACCTGTCTACTTAATTGGGAAACAGTAACGAATTTAAGCGATAGGTGGCGATATACATTCTGTCAAAGAAGTACCGTTAATCTGTACATATAAAATTTAATGTTTTGTATGTTTGTATCTTTCCTCCGAAAAGGTGTCTAAACTATTAGAACGATTGTCATGAAATGTACACAGTACATATATATATGTACACATATACATATATGTTCAAATTTATGTTTGGCTGTGTGTAAATTTCAGATAATCGTCCTAATAGTTTAGGCATTTATTCGGAACAAAGATAAAAACATGCAAACACCAAATTTTATATGTACATGTATTTTATATGTAAATGTATTTTATATGTATAGTTTGAACAACTTTGAACTACTATATTTATTGTACTATAAGAGTTATAAAGAAGGCATTTGGTGCATAAACAACTGGCATGGAAAGAAATATGTTCTTGTAAATAGCGGACATAGCTCCTCCTATTTTATAAAAGCTTTTATGTCGCCCAAAGTAATCATAAGAATCAAAGTAGGCCCCTTCTGACGTAATACGTTTATGCCAGAGAACAATTCCATGATTAAAACATTTTTCGAACATATTTTCCTTAAATCAGTTTGGTTTTCGCCAACCTTACTGACCTTTTTTGGTCTTCTATCGACGAAAAGCAGGTGCCTCAAAATGATAATTTGAGATTTAGAAAGAAAAAATATTTAGCTGGATCCATATCAGGTAAATACGGTAGCTGTTCGATAATATTTGTTGGGTTTTTGCCCCAAAGTTCCTTCTTAATGATAGGCATGTGAGAGGTGCGGTAATGCAAAATCCAGCAGTTTTCTTTCCATAATCCCGGCATTTTTGGCAAGTTTGCTCGCTGAAACGCCTCACTATGCCCAGATAATATTCTTTGTTTACTGTCTGATCATCTGACAATAATTCTTAGAACACAACATTACGATAATCAAAGGAATCCGTCAACTTTACCATAGCTTTCTAGCGATGTTGGCATAGTTTTTAAGTTTCGACTCAGTTGGAAGGTGTCATTACAAAGCTGGTTGGTTGGATTTCTCGTAAAATCATATCTTACCACCAATTATGTATAATGTATTCTGTGTTTGTTCTGGCATATCTTCAGCGATTTTCACGCGATTAAACTTTTGAACAAAATGCAGGTTTTCAGAAATAATCGAGTGGCAACGCGTTTCACATCCAACAAAATAGTGAAAAAACAGAATGTTTAGCGGCTATTCCTCTCTCTCTCTCCCTCTCTCTCAAACTATCTTTCTCTCTATATCTCTCTCTCTATCTCTTTATCTCTCTCTCTCTCTCTATCTCTCTCTCATGTCAAGTTCAGGTAATGATGTTGATGGCCAACCAGAGCGAGGATCAAATCTTCCGCCACATCTCGATCGTTTTTCAATGCACGGTACCACTCATATGCAAATAAAATCATCATAAAATTTTCAGCGATTCGGTACAATAAATTTGCAATACAAAATTCGAGATACATTTTTTGTTCTATATTTTTATGCATTATAAAACAAACTAAATGAAAGATTGCACTGAAACTTCACCACCCCAGTACAAAGGGGCAGCTGTGCCAATTTAACGGTAAAAAAAATTTCGGCAAATCCTTTAAAATGACTTCTTTAATGGTCACTTATCAATACTTCTCAATACACTTCTAAAAATTTGCACTATTTTGCACTCCGATCTCAAATAATGCTTCAATACAACATTAGAAAGACTGTATCCCCTTCCATACTTTTTCACTTCATTCTCATTCTCAGATGGCGATTAATAAAATAATTTAATTACAATTTCTATAACATGTGACTACAGAGCCATTTGGTATAAAGTATTTTTGCAACAATACCAAACACCGACTTGGAACAAAGACTACGGAAGATTTTCGACCATCCATTTCTTTTACGTTCCGCATGTTAAGTTCAGTTTTGGATGTTGATGACCAACTAGAGTCTGGAGCAAATCGTCCACACATCTCAATCGTTTTTCAATGCACTGTACCACTCATATGCAAATAAAGTCATGATAAAATTGTAAGTGATTCGGCACAGGAAATTTAATTTGAAATACAAAATTTGAGACAAATCCTTTGTTCAATATTGTTATCCATTGTAAAACAAACTAAATGACAGATTGCACTAAAATTTCACCATCTCAGTATAGAGGCCGGTTTTGGCAATTAAACGGTAAAAAAAAATTTTGACAAATCCTTTAAGATGATTTTTTTCAATTATCACTGCTCAATACTTTTTTGACAAAATGTTTTATGCACTTCGACCTCAAATGACGCTTTAATAAAGGGTGCCCCAACAAGAATGCAAGATTTAAATTTGGCGCCATTCGAAGTGTCATTGTTTGACATTCGAACAATTGTTAATGTTTGCTAGTAGAAGGAACGAGATTAGTAAAAATGGAGCGCTACACGAATGAACAACGCATTCTCATTGTGAAATTGTTTTACCAAAATGGTGAAAGTTTTCCGGCTACAGTTTGCAAATTGCCATTAATTTGGGGTCACAAGAATGCTCCAAAAGGGTCAACTGTAAAGAGATTAATGGATAAATTTGCCGAAACTGGATCTGTTAGTGATGTAAAGACAACGCGCCTTCGACCAGGTCGATCGACCGACAATGTCGCAGCTGTACGTGTTGATGTCGCTCAAACTCCATCCATCTCAATTCGACACCGAGCTCAACAAATTAGTGTCTCCAAATCCACTATGCAGCGAATTTTGACGAAAGATTTGCATCTTCATGCATACAAAGTTCAATTGACTCAGGAACTGAAGCCAGCTGACCATGGACAACGAAGGTATTGATATGAAGCATTTTGGCCTCATTACCTAACAGAAACTTGGAACAAAGACAACGAAAGTCTAGCTTACAATATGAACTCGCAATAAATAGAAACTGAACGGAAAGCAGATGAAATTTTAAATCTTTTGTATTATTATTTGAGTTTTAAGAAGCCAAATTGAGAAATTATACAATTAAATTTAAGATTTAATATATATAAAATATATAAAAATAGAAATAGAAAGATAGAGAGAAGAAATTTTAAATCTTTTGTATTATTATTTGAGTTTTAAGAAGCCAAAAATTACTAAAAATTAATTAAAACTTAGGCATTTTGAAGATCAATTCTTTCATTGGGTTATACAAATACGAACACTCACTACTTTTCTCCTCCAATGCCAGAGGATATTTACAGCGTTTCGCTATGTTGCGCACTGACGATAATAATGATTTTGGCTGCAATTGACATATAAAATATACGATTATTGTGTTCACAAAAATACTCTGAATGTGCGGCAATGGCAGAAAACGTTGCAAATGCACAAACGTGTGGTAACTTCACAACTTTGTGGAGTCACGATTATAAATTGCCACAAACATATGAGTAGAAAGCGATAGGGAGAGAGCGAGTAGACAGGCGGTGTTGTAAATGAAATTGGTAACAACACACACACACACACACACACAAAAAAAAGGCATTAATAAAGGAAAACTGACCAACAGAAGTGTCTTAAATGCCGGAAAAATCATAAACAATTGTGAATAATAAATAAACCAACGAATAGCAAACACTTTGCAAGCTGTAAGCCAAATTGGAAAATTGCGAATAACACCAATATGGAAACTAAATTGTATTATGAACACATTTCACATCCAGTCCAGTCACTAAATGAAACTGCGGACAAACAAAAGACACATTGAGTGTCAGGTCATTAGCCATCAGATGAACACGAATGTCAATCAACAATGCAAATACGGTAAAGTGTGAAGAAACAATTAGAGGATAGATGTGATTTTACGATTTCCTTATTTGTGGTTTGACAACATGGTCATTTAAATTTTTATATAAAGTATAGTGAAAGGAATGCCTTATTTTTGCATGATATTTAAGGCTTTATTTCACATAATTAGAATGTTCCGATTTAGGCCAAATATGCATCATTTTGTGCCATCATTTGTTGGCATTTTGAAGATAATTCCTTCATATCTTTCTCATAGAAATTCTTGTTCTTATTGACAAACAGCTAGGACAGTTGATTTTCATAAGCTTATCTTGAGGCAAAATTCTCTCCAGCAATATCATTTGCCATGGATAAAAATAAATGGTAATCGCTGAACGTCAAGTTCGGACTACAGTAATATTGCTTAATATCCTGTCAACCAAGTTCACGAAGTTTCTGGAGAGTCACTATCTATGTGGACATGAAAAATCATCCCAAAAAGTACACCATTTTTTTTATTGTTTTTGAAAAATCGGCCAAAAAATGTTCATATAAATTTGAGTGAAATTTCATATGAAGTGCCATCCATAATTATGGCACATTTTTTCTCTGATTTTGAAGCTGTTTTTCGTAACCTGTTTAGGGGTGTTGTACTGTTTTTTCATAAGAGATTAATCCAGGTTTGATCTCCGGCGGTGTTGTTACAACTTAGTTATTTCTCTACTACTGCATATGGGTTGGTTTAGAGTTAATTGAGGGCCAATTCTTACCTGCCGGACAGTAAGTTCTGGGCGAAAGAATTGACGGTTTTAGAATAATTGAACAATTTCTCAGAGTTGAGAAATTATACAATTAAAATTAAGATTTAATATACGAGTATATAAAATATAAAAAATGCAAATGAATTATAGTTAATTTAAGATATACATATATATATATATATATATATATATATATATATATATCTATATATTTCTAGAGATTGAGATGCTCACCGTGCAAGCTGTGCTGCAAAAGTGGCTGATTTTGAATGAGTACAATAATAATAAATAATTCACAATAATCATTGTGATATTTATCGATAATTACTTAGATTAGTTTTAGATAACTGAAATAAGAGCGTTATCTTTTATAATATTTAAATTTCATATTTTCATTAAATTCAAAATTAATTCATTATACTTAAAAGTAAGTATAAACTTGGAAGTTTATACAGACGTTATTTCAAAACGAAAAAGTACCCAAAAAAATACGATATGAAAAATTGCCCTTTTTTGTGTATGGCGACTCAAGCAACTGCATTCGATTTTTATATAAACCTGCAATCGCAATGTAAGTTTTTTTTGATAATTAATTAAAAAAAAAATAAAACTTTGGATTTTTTATCTTTGACGCTTACTTTAATTTCGGATTTCTATCCAGTTTTGCGAGATGAAGAATTTCATCAAAGTAGGAACTTAATCCAACTGATTAAAAAAAAAATTTTGTTGAAAACGAAGATCTTAACACCAAACTTATTTCTTAATTGAATGAACTCCTCCAACAAATTGAAATTGTATTTAATTGAAAACTTTTAAAAATAATTTCGAAAAGGACGTTAAATAAGGAATGATACATCGAAGGTATCACAAAATATAATATTTCTATGTCAAGACTTCTTTCGAAATATTATTCGAAATTATACGATAAATTATCCAGTGATTTTTTATGATTTTTCATATTCAATTTGGGCAATTTTTCATAAATATTCTTTAGGCCTTCCTGACGGTCAAACCAGACTTGGTCATCATTTGGCCCGACTCATCGTGATCCATTTTTCGTCACCAGTCAAAACGAAGATCTTAACACCAATCATATTCCCTAATTGAATGAATTTAACAAAAAAATTAATCTGTATTGAATTGGAAACTTTCCAAAATAATTTCAAAAAGGGCGTGAAAAAAGAAATCGAATACACAAAAGGATGAAGAAGTTGGTACATTGAAAGGATCACAAAATATTCTACTTTTGGGTCAACACTTCTTTCGAAAGAATATTTGAAATTATACAATAAATAATCCAGCGATTTTCTTCGACTTTTCATATTTAATTTGAGAAATATTTTGTAGGCCGGCTTGGTCATCACTTGGTCATTACTTGCGCCAGCTCATCATGATTCGGTCACTACCGTTTTCGGCTGACATGGTCGTAAATTACCCACTTTTCGTCACCAGTCAAAACGAAGATCTTAACACAAATCATATTCCCTAATTAAATAAATTCAACAAAAAAATAATCTGTACTGAATTGGAAACTTTCCAAAATAATTTCAAAAAGGGCGTGAAAAAAGAAATCGAATACACAAAAGGATGAAGAAGTTGGTACATTGAAAGGATCACAAAATATACTAATTTTGGATCAACAATTCTTTTGAAATTTTATCCGAAATTATACGGTAAATAACCCACTGAGTTTCTATGATTTATCATATTTATTTTGGGTAATTTTTCATAATATTATTTGCCATCATTTGCGCCGACTAATCGTGATTTGGTTACCACCGCTTTCGCTTGAAGTTGTTGCAAGTGACCAACTTTTTATCAGCAGTCACCATCCACTTCAGAAATGGACCGATAATATTGAGATTCTGCAGCGATTCGCATATGAAAATTCGGCGCATGAGTTGTTTTTGCGTTAACTCGAGAGGCGGCCACAGATAGAATCCTTTTTTGTATCCAGACTTGTACGAGTAGTTTCAAACGGTTTGTTCTGCAATATTTAGTTTCTCGGTAATACAAAATAGTCCTGTCATGTCAAACGTGTTTGATGATTTCCATTATTCTATCGGCCTTTGCATTTTTCAGATTATAGTGCATTTTTTACAATAAAATTGTCGACACCGAATCAACGAAACTAAAATTGTGAGTGATTGGCTGCTAAATAATCTTGAATCAGCATTACGAGTATTCTCATTTTGAAGCGCAGAAGCTATGTTTTCGACTTCATCGCAGAAAAAACTAAAATATAATGTAAGAGGGCGTACCCAAAACTAGCCTAAATGACGTATAGATGATGCCAGTAGTCTAAAAAAAATTATTTTGGTGAAAAATAGCAACATAGCATCATTATGTAATTCAATATTTCTATTTGAAAGGCCTCAGTCCTACCAATATTAATTAACTCTGAGCTAGATTCTACTCTTGCGGAGTTTGGTCCTTCGTTTACGACTGTCAAATATTGGACAGCAGAATTTTAACCAAGCCGTACCAGCTGCCTCGACGAACACCGTAATGGTCGACCAAATGAGATGTCCACGCCAGACACGGTTAAGAAAATCCACAAAATGGTATTGGATGCTCGTCGGCTGAAGTTGTGTGAGCTAGATGAAATGATTGACATTTCAAAAAGTGTTATACATCGTATATTGACCGAAGATTGCAAGACGAAAAACACACAAGATGGATGCCGCGCTTTCTTTCAATAAAGCAAAAACAACGTATGAAAATGTTTCATTAGAGTGTTTAGCGATGTTTCATGGCAATAATGCCAGATTTTTGCATCGATTTATAACCAAGGATGATATATGAGCATACATATAGCACTCCACATACATACAGCACTTCACATCTGGGACAGAGAAACAATCAAAGCACTGGTCTGGAATGGGAGAATCGTGTCTGAAGTAGTTGAAGACGGTTCCATCTGCAAACGTCTGGTCATAGCGTCTGTTTTTTGGAGTGCGCATGGGATTATTTTTATGAATTATCTTCAGAATGGAAAAAGTATCAACGGCGAATATTCTGCTAATTTATTGCACCGTTTAGGTGGTGAAAAGAAAAAGATCTTGTTTCATCAAGATAATGCTCCTGTCCACACATCCACCATTGCGATGCCAAAATGAATTAATTAAAGTTCGAATTGCTTCATCACGCATCTTATTGGCCAGATTTAGCTCCCTAGGACTGTTTTCTATTTTCAAACTTTAAAAAATGGCTCGGTGGTAAAAGATTTACCACCAATGAAGAGATGGAGAGTCTGCGGTTGATGGTTATTTTATAGAGTTTAACATTTCTTACTATAGGGTGGTGCATAAGTAACGTTAAGATTTGATCAGTGAATACATTTTTTATTTAAGTCTTTTTTTCGTCTCTTTACAGAATTAACTAAATAATACTTGAGAAATTTATGATGAAATGGCTCAGCACAGAACAAACAACCAAAGTTGTTCAATTTTACTTTGAAAGTAAGCATTCGATTATTCAGATCATATCGAAATTTCTTTCATGTTCGAAATGCTCCTAGTGCTCCAACAATTTACCGATTGGTTCAGCGTTTTGGGCAATAGGAGGATGTCTGTGATCTTCCGCGTGCTGAAAGACCTCGTGCAGTTCGAAATGAAGTGACCAATACTCGAATGCAAGCAAGTATTGAGGAAAACCCCGAAACTTCCACCAGGTGACGGTCTCAGCAGTTAGAGATGTCTAGACGGTCTTTCCCAAGAATTTTACATGTTACATCTTTCCCCGTATAAGATGCAATTGGTTCACGAGTTAAAACCAAATGATGCACAAGAACGCATTCAATATAGTCGTTGTTAACGTTATTTAAGCGCCACCCTTTATAAACAGGGTATAGGAGCTATTGAATATCGCTGGAAAAAGTGTATCGAGCTAAAAGGAGATTATGTTGAAAACAAAGAAAATCTTTCGTAACTTTCTTGTGTCTTCTTTATTAGGTCGGCTAGTTTTGGGATCGTCCTCGTATTTTTTGTTTGCTGGTGGCCATTTTGATGAGCGCTTACACAATGCTGAATTATGCAATCATAAAACTATTTGTATAGTGTTTGAAGTACGAAAACTTATCTTTTCAACGCCATCTAGCGCAACCCAATCGTTATTAAAGCCATCTATTGGAAGAAATAATAGGTCTTTTTTTGCTTTGCCTTATACAGAGACATTTTTTAACTTTCTTCTTGTCATTATTCAAGAAAATTGGGGAAATTCATTCATTCAAACTAGAACGTTGTAAATGGTTTAAAGATCTAAGTGGAGGGAAAATTTCCAAATAGGAAAAGCAAGGATCACAAGGAACCAATCAGGCTGCAATAATGTTACCAAAACTTTGAGCTATAACAATGGATCTAATGCCATACAATCCCTCATCATGCTTGGCTATTATAAGCGTTTGTAAGAGAGAGGTTTGTGTTTTGTTTCCTTTACATTGTTTTTCATAAATTGTCTGCGCTCCTTTTGCATCGCCCTATCTATCACTCGATATAAAATTACAACATCTAAATGATATTTTCTTTTCTCTTATACTTCCCAAATATCAACTCAAATATAATTGAGCAATTGCTTTCCATCTCAGTCCACAAACGACATTTTACTATGCAACGATCATCGCCCGCTGTGATATATCCGACAATAAATGTTGCAAAGTTATGGAAAACATTTTTGAAACCATCAAGACATGGAAACGTTAACAACTCGAATTGAGTATTGAATGGAAATAACGTTCTCGCGTGTATGGCTGGATATCCCAACGAACAATGAATTGTGAAAACATTATGACAATTACGGTAAACTTGTAATCGTGACAACGTTTAACAGTAAAATCCGATTGAAAATAACATAACATGCAAGTGCATGCCCTCGCCGATGTACGTAGAAATATATGTAGATAGAATTACTTTACCGATGCCAGCAAATTGTATGTTGATGCACATGGAAGTAAATTCATATACATAGTATTGAATTACATCAATTTTTATGAGTTATTTAATCATGGACCGCATTCATGCAAAGGGAAACCATGTTAACAATGTAAGTCACAACCGGCACATAGCTTTGGCAGCATTGTAAGCGAGCATACGAATCATTTTATAGCATGGCTTAAGCGCTCCAATCATAAAATTTTTCAAGTACAACAAATGTAAATGTACGATATACTCGTATGTCTGTTGAATGATGCGCTGCAATGTGCGGTAAGGTTTAAGGCTAACGATTGTGTTGCATTTCCGCATTAATTAAGATCGGCCAATATAAACGAAAGCCATAATTTTCAAATATATATGTAGAGCATACTAAAATTCACGTACATTATGAATTTGGGGCCAATTGTACGATGAAGTTTTATTGTTAAAAAGAACTACCACGTGGCAGATGACAGTGCAATATTTTAAAAAATGGAAAAAATGGAATGAATGGAAAAATAAAAGCTATAATTTCGATGAACTTTTATTTCACTATAATGTTTGGACTGAAGGTGGCGCGATGGTTAGTACATGCGACTATCGCTCGCATGGTCGCAGGTTCAACTCCACATACAGCCAAATGTCATTATTTGAGCGGCGGTTACCCCGGTTAGCCTGAAGAACATTTTGAGTGGTCGAGTAATCGACAAGTCTCGTGAATGTTTCTCAAACTATAACATTCGAAATCGTCGTAAGTCTTGTTAAATGGGTCTAGCAATAGAATGCGTGCAAACTTACTGTACGTGAGAAGCTCTCCCATATCTCATTCCTGAAATGCAAGGAAATTTGTAATGTGTGTTATGTATAATGCTTAGACTCCACCATTAACTGACCACCTCTGGATCAGTTGTAGCAGTGGATCCTCTTCAGGTAGTTTTCGACCACTTTTTTGCACATTTCGGACGATATCTCGACGATAGTTTGACGAATATTGGTTTTAAAATACACCAACATTTGCGGATTCTTCGCCTAAACACGGTCTCTGACGTAGCCGCACAAAACAAAGTCTAACGGCGCCAAATCTTATGAACTTAGTAGGCACTTGAGGTCGCCAAAACGTAAAATTAGACTATCTGGAAACTTCTCATGCAATAAAGCCAAAATTGGTCACGTCTTGTTGAAACCATATATTGCCCAGTTCATTATCATTATCATTATTAAATAGCAGGCCAAAACAAGTCGTTTATCATATGGTCATAATGTTCTACATTGACCATAACGGACAAAACGTCATTTTCAACAAAGCGTGAAATTATGCTTTCTATGAACTTCTCATGCAATAAAGCCAAAATTGGTCGTGTTGTGTGGCCCGTGGCACGGTCTTGTTGAAACAACACATCGTCCAGTTCATTGTCTTTAATTGCAGGCCAAAACAAGTCGGTTATCATATGACCATAATGCTCTGTATTGACCGTAACGAATCCTCTAATATTATTTTTGCCCTTTTCAACAAAACGTGAAATTAGACTTTCTCTAAACTTCGCTATAAAGCCAAAATCGATTGTTTCGCGCGACTCGTGGCACCATTTTGTTCAAACCAAATATCGTTCAGTTCATAATCTTCAATTGTGGACCAGAAAAAGTCGGTTATCATGCGGCCATAGCGCTCTGAATTTAAATTCAGATTATCTGCCACAATTTAACTAATAGAAGCGATTCACAACATCGTGATGATGCACAAGCCTGACTACTCCTGTAACGCTTCCAGTCTCTTCAAAATTCTTTATAATCGTGCCAATTCTTTGCACAGTAGATCGACTATGACGACCATAATTTCCCCATAATGCATGAAAAGTGGCCATATTTGAATCACCACTTTTGTAGTAAGTTTTTACTATTTTCACGTGTTCTTCGATTTTCAAACGATTCATATTCCTAAATATCACAGCTTTCACTAAATAAATAACACTTCAGATGACAGATATTTAACAGCTGATAGCCTTGCCAGATCGGCGGTCTTGAAACTACTAAATAGATAACCTCGTACGAAAGAGAAAGTCCATCCAACAAGAAATTGGTGCTAATTTTTAGAAAAAAAAAAAATGGTGGTGGTGACTCGCCAGAAGCACAGGCAGCTTGATTGGGAGGTTCTTCTGCATCCATCTTATAGTCCAGACTTGATACCAAGTGATTATCACCTGTTCCTGTCTATGGCGAATGATTTTGCAAGTTGGAAATTGGCACCATGAGTAGTTGTGAGAATCGACAGTACTAGATTTTTGCCAATAGCGACGAGGCTTTCAAGGAAAAGGACATGATAAAAATAGCCTCAAAATAACAACAGGTTATCGGAGAGAAATTGTGAATA
>JAHXMU010029137.1:0-40005 GCA_019455685.1 Philornis downsi | reverse complement strand
TGTGGGACAGCAAATAAAATAAATAATAAAAATGAATGGTTATAGAAAGAATATGAAAATCTTGAAACCGAGACAAAGCCTATATTTTCATTCAATTATAAAATTGTTTGTCAAATCATGGTAATAAAGAAACCGCAGTTACCATTAACTGTACTTCAGATGAATGAAATGGAATATGTAGTTTGCACTGCTGCGACCATCGTGTTGCTCTCTAATCGCTAATGCACATTCGTATCATACGAGGTATCTCACTGGAGTTAGAAGACCATTCACAATCATTTACAATCAGAGACTGTTAGTAAAAACAAATCGAACAAGAAAATGATTTAGATTTGTCTCAGTTTATGGCATACAAATCGAAATTACTACACAATTTTGATACAAATCATTCGGTTGTCGTAACAACAATTTTGATTTTTGTTTACGACAACCAAATCAAAATTATTTCATTCATCCAGAACAAAACTATCAACAATTCTGATTTTACGTCATACAGCCGAAACGAAATTAGATGCAGCGACAATCGCGTTGCTCTCTAATCCGTATACACATTCATATTGTATGGGGTATCTCAAAAGAATGTTTACGTTTAAAAAAAAATTAGGCCATTTTTGGGCAAAAAAGAAGTTTGTTAGTTATTAATGTATACAATTGGGAATTTACTTCTAAATACAGGTGTCGTCCAAATGTAAAGCCTCGCATTTGAGGCAGTCATTTAAGCGAACAGTGAAATTTCTTATGACGACTCGACAAGTAGACTTTGTAAGGACTGACATTTCGTGACGGATAATTTCTTTCAAAGTAAGTTAGTTATTAATGTATACAATTAGAAATTTACTTCTTAAATACAAGTGTCGTCCAAATGTAATGCCTCGCATTCGACACAGTCATTTAAGCGAACAGTGAAATTTCTTATGACGACTCGACAAGTAGACTTTGTAAAGACTGACATTTCGTGACGGATATTTTCTTCCAAAGTTAGTTTATTGGCATAAACTTTAGTTTTAAAATATCCCCATAGAAAAAAGTTAAGTAAAGTTAAGTAAACTCGAGACTGCGTGGAAGCTAACTTATGCCAACTCTACTAGAGATAAATTTTTCAGGGAAAATTCAAGATTTAGAGCTGCTTGGCCCTGTTAGAGCCATGTGCTTTGGTTATATCCATGAACGTTTTGCAGTACAGACAACAGAATTCTATCACCTCCATATAACGCTCTGAAATCACTGTAACTGCGAGCCTCCTTTTATTTCTAAAAAAAGGCAAAAACTGATAACTCCTCGCACAGGCAATGCAGTCACTTTATGTGAATTAAAGAGTTTCTAATGTTGTCTTCCTGAACTCAACATCAGCCCTGAAATACCGCAGATCTCTTATCGTTGGCTCAGCTTTTCAACACTCACCTTATGTGAGTGCCGGGCTACACTGACATACCAGGGAACTGCAGAGTAGACCATCTGGTAAGACTAGAAATAACCTTACAGGCTCCAGCCGAGTTGCCACTTGCAAGCTTCTACTGCGAGATAGAGCATACGGGTATTTAAAGGGTATCCCAACAAGAACGCAAGATTTAAATTTCTCTGAATTGTTTCTCTGGCTGTATGACATGTGGCACCGTCTTGTTGAAACCACATGCCCTCCACATTCATTTCTTTAATTTAAGGCACGAAAAAACTGGTTATCATTTCACGATACCGAACACCATTGACTGTTTGCGCTTGACATGCCTTATTTTCATAAAAAAAAAGATCCAGTGATTTCTCCAGCCCAAAATCCACACCACACAGTGACACGTTGAGGATGCATTTGCTTCTCGTGAATCACTCGAGGATTTTCCTCACCCCAAATGCGACAATTCTGCCTATTGACGAAGCCACCAAGATGGAAATGGGCCTCGTTACTGAAGATGATTTTATCGGCAACATCAGCATTTTCATGTTGTCTCTCCAATACCCAACTAATGAACTCCCTTCGCTGTCCATGGTCAGCTGGCTTCAGTTCCTGAGTCAATTGAGCTTTGTATGCATGAAGATGCAAATCTTTCGTCAAATTTCGCTGCATAATGGATTTGGAGACGCCAATTGCGACATTTTCGGTCGATCGACTTGGTCAAAGGCGCGTTGTTGTCTTTACATCACTAACAGACCCAGTTTTGGGAAATTTATCCATTAATCTCTCTATACAGTTGACTCTTTTGGAGCATTATTGTGACCCCAAATTGATCGCAATTGGCGAACTGTAGCCACAAAACTTTCACTATTTTGGTAAAACAATTTCACAATGAGAATGAGTTGTTCATTCGTGTAGCGCTCCATTTTTACTAACCTCGTACTTTCTACTAGCAAACAATAACAATTGTTGAAATGTCAAACAATGACACTTTGAATGGCGCCACATTTACATCTTGCGTTCTTGTTGGGACACCCTATAGCAGCAAATAGTAGGTGGGCGTGTGTTCGAGGCTGTAATAAATTTAGACAGATGTGGCCTCGCTTAGATCTGAAGCGTTCATACATACTGCTGTCGCTATCAAGACCCGACGTCCCATTACTTGTATTCGTCATGACGGGGCACTGTCTGATTGGAAGACATGCCCTGAGACTGAAGGTTGAGAATAGTGACTTCTGCAGGAGCAGCAGGGATAAAGAGAAGGAGGAGTCCATAGAAACTTCTCTGCAATTGCCCCGCCTCGGCGATCAGGCGGCAGTCAACACTGAGCTCTTATTTCTTTAGGGACCTTGGAGATCTGAACGATATATAGGTAAATATTGTCCAACTTAAGAGCTTCTTGAGGCGCTCAGGATGGTTCAACGGGGGAAACTAGGGACATCCATATCTCTAGTTCTCGTGGTACAACAATGGACTATGCAGTCTAAGTGAGTCTGTCTCTTTAGACTGTCACACTGACCTGATCTAATGTAATGCTTGTAGATAAGGTTCGTTGCACCCAATTGCAGTATTTCGACTTACTTGCATACGTGTCCATTAAGCTGAAAATTGGCTTCGTCTAAGAACGCCGCACAAAAACCCGTTTGGAACCACTTAATAAGGGTGAATACAAAAAGAAGCTCGATGTATGGATGCCACACAAGTTAATGCCAAAAAAAAACCTTAAGAACCGAATTTCCATTTGCGAATTGCAACAAAATCGACCCATTTCTAAACCGACTAATGGCTACAGAAAAGTGGGTCGCTAACGACAACACCAAGTGAAAACGGCCAAAGTCGAATTGCGGTGAGTCGGCGCAAACGGTAGCCAAGCCAGGAATGAGGCCCAGGAAGATTTTACTATGTGTTTGAGGAGATTGACAGAAAACAGTCTACTATGGAAGGCTTCTCTACGGTTAAACACTTAATTAGGATGTAGGAAAAAGGGTGAATTTTCAAATTTCACGGGCTACGTATAAAACGCCGATCGCAAAACGCCGTCCTTTTATGGGTCTCTTTAAACTTGGGAATCTTGGGATCTGGTGAATACGGTGATTGAAGCATGACAACGGTGTTGTTTTTGGCTAAATAATCTCTCACAAGCAAAGATGAGTGAACAGGTGCATTATCATGATGCAAAGGCATGATTTTTTTCCACAATTCCGGGCGATTTTTTCGTATTGCTTTACGCAAACGGCGCATAACTTCAAGGTAATACCCTTTACTTACCGTACGACCTTGTGGTAAGAACTCCTGATGCACTACGCCATGGTAATCAAAGAAATCCTTGACATTTGATCGAACTTGGCGTGCTTTTTTTTTGGTCTTGGCTCTCCTGCACTCTTCCATTGGGACGATTGGGCTTTGGTTTCGATGCCATAATCATAAACCCATGATTCGTCACCACTTATGACCCTTTTAAGCAAATCTGGATCATCGTTGACATCATCATTCAACAATTCCTGAGCGATGCTCATGCGATGTTGTTTTTGGTCAAAATTCAGCATTTTTAGAACGAATTTCGCCGCCACACGCTGCATACCCAAAATTTCCGAAAAGATTGCATGGCATGAACCAATCGATATGCCGACATCCTCAGCAATTTCTCTAATAGTGATTCGACTATTCTCCATAACAATTTTCTTCACTTTCTGAACATTTTTATCGGTTGTTGATATGCTACTTGCGAAATTTGAAAATTCACCTTATTTTTTGAACACACCTCGTATACTGTCAACAATTGGACCGTTAGAGGAAACCAGTCTAACCAAGCAAAGAGCAATTTTGACCAATAGAAAGGGGAATTGTGTATTAATGAGGACAATGATAAGCCATATGCATCGATAGTGACTTACCAGAAGCTCCGGGAGCTTGGTTGGGAGGTTCTTATGCATCCACACTTTACATCGATCCTGTCACCGAGTAGTTATTACCTGTTTCTGTTTATATTAAATGATTTTGCAGGTGAAAAATTCATCTCAAATGAAATTTCGTCAAATAGAGATGAAGGTTTCGATGAGAAAATTACTGTCAAAATGATATCAAGCTAAGGAATAAAACGGCGAATCGGATCATTCTATCTGTAATAAATAAAGCCTTCAATGTCATGTACAAATAATATATTTCTATTTACAAATAGTAATTTTTCTAAAATCAAAACTTTGGCTGAATCAAAACCGGCGAATCAGATCATTCCAGCTGTAATAAATAAAGTCTCCAACGCCATGTAAAAATAATGAATTTCTATTTACAAATAGTAATTTTTCTAAAATCAAAACTTTGGTTGACGTTTTGTACTTGACTGCTTCCCAATAAATAACTTTAATTTGAAATCAATACAAAACTTTGGTTGGAGTCACCCCTAATTTCCTTTATTGAGGTTAAAATATCATTCACATTTATGTACAACGATTAAGCTTGATTTGGAGGTCACACAAAACGTCGATTGAACCCAACGATTTATGATCTAACAAACCTAAACTTACATTCGCTAAAAACGCATCCATTCCTCTGTTTTCAGCTCGTTCGTAGAGTAATCAAGAGCCACAAAAAAAAATATCTGTTTATGATGTTCCTCCTTTTAAGTGGCATAATAAACGTTTATGACAAACTCCTCATTGCGAACACAAAAAATCCTCCCTGCATCTCTGGCAACTGGTACCAGCTAGATATGAATTGTAATTAAAATAAGAAAAAACCTCCCTATCATGGCCTGCACACCAACAGCAACTTTACTGCTCATCACTTCGTACTCATTTGTGGAGGCATAAGATGTCTTCCTTGAATGCATTATCTACGGCAACAACGAAAAATTCAATTGATGCCATGTTGTAAACATTGTCGTCATCGTAACCGCCTCTGGTTTAATGTTGAACAGAACATATCAATGAAATTGCAGTATGTACAACCCCAACCAACCACTAGTCAGTCAGTTAGCCGGCCATGTCATCCCATCCATACAAAAATGATTGCAGCAGATGATGGGAAGTGATGCGATCCTCCTATGGCCGTCCATGGTCCCCTTGTACGAGTATATCTTTTCGTTGGTCTGTCTGTCGTTTCGATTGTCTTCACTTCTGCCACATATTCCTCCTTGTGAGTATCATATTCTGTATACGATTTTGTATCGCTTTCCAGAAGTTTCCTTAGCGGCAGCACTTCGTTCTATTTAGCAGACATGTCATTATTTAGTAAAATGCTCTTTTACATTCCTAAACTTTTTCTGCACAAAAAAAAAAAAGTTTATGATTCTCGTGTGATTTTTCTATCTTTGTTGTCGACTTTTGGAAAAACTGATTTGCAATTGATGATGCGTCTTTTGTATAAAGTTCCAATCGAGACACTCCCTTTGAGTCTTAAATGCCGTACAGTGATTCAATGTATTTTTTATTGAGCTAATTTTTTTCTCAATTTTATTGCCAAATTGTTTATTGTTTTTTTTTTCCTTTTTGTGAAATAGTAAAATTGATTTTCAATTCGTTATAAATACGATTTCCTTCACAAAAAATGTCCTTGATTTACTAATTGTACGACGTTTAAACTTCTAACGGGACCATAGATAGGTATGTTATTAAATATTTTACGTTGGATCGGATGAGTGGTCCCTCGGGCTGTAATTTCGCGATTGTCCAACTTTTTTGTCGCTAAGTTGATAGAATTGTTTTCTATACCGACACAGAGTTTAAGCGCCATCTACCATTCAGTTTGTTTTCGGTGATAGATTTTGCTAATTCATCTCAAATGTTTTACTATGGAAAAAAACGGAACAAAGAATCTGTCTCAAATTTTGTATTGCAAATGAAATTTCATTTGCCGAATCGCCGAGAAGATTCGCCTCGATCTGATCGGCCATCGACGTCTTCAAGGAAATCATGACTGAAAATCGTAATAAATTTTAGAGAGGCAGCCGCTAAATATTTGTTTGTCTTACGAATTAATTCGTATATTTTTATGCAATTATTTGGGTATACATAAAACTGATTGCCTTTCGGTTAGTTGCGAAAATTCTGAATTTTCTCCACAAAATACATCGCGTAATGGACGCTAAAGACAGGCTAAATCGATTCAATTTAGATTTAACATTCATAAAATGTATTATAACTGGTGATGAGATACGGGGTTTACAAGTTCGATCTACAAACCAGTGAACAAACTTCGGAATGGTGCCTTCCAACTGAGGCAAACCCGGAAACAACCATGTCAAACTAAGTTATATTGACTGTTATCTTTGATTATCGCGGTGTTATGCACTCAAAATTCTTGTTACAATGTCAAACGATAAACAAAGAATATTAATTGGGTCTTAAACAACGTTTAAGAGAGCAAATTCGTCAAAAAAAAGGCCAGATTTGTGGATTTTCACTTCATTTATTCTTCAACGCAATAACTGTTGGCCCAAATTCGATTTGGCCTAAGATTCAATGCTCGTAAAAGTTTTTTTAATATTTGTTTGGTATTTGATAAACTACATGGTTATCTATTTTGTGATTTCAAACCTACCGATATGGCAGGGCTGTCAACTGTTAAATACCTGTCATCTAAAGTGTTATTTATTTAGGGAACGGTTTGTCATTTACGGATATAGATCGTATAACAGCCGTAGAACAAGAAAAAATAGTAAAAACTCACCACAAAAGTGGTGATTCAGACGTGGACACTTTTCGTGCATTACGGGATGATTATAGTCATCATAATCGACCTACTGTACAAGAAATTGCCAAGATTATAAAGAAATTTGAAGAGACTGAAAGCGTTACAGATGCCTGTCCATCATCCCAATGTACGCACTCCTGAAAATATCGTTTCTACATAGTTAGTAATTTATTCCTCAGGTCCATTACAACAACCCAGCAAAAGAAGTGCATCCAAAGAAGCGAATATTCATCACAACTTGAAAGTAATGAAAAATTGCGTAACATCAATGAAAATAACATAGGCTTGTCATAGGACGGAAACACTATTTTATGATTGGTCTTTCCTATACGATATATTCATGAGTGATGTAGGTGTAATGAAAATTCAAATCAAATTCTTATTGTTGAAAAAAATTATTTTTTACTGTGTTTTTATTTGTACTATAAGTTAGTTTTTTAAAAAAACTGGCCGCAGATTTTAACTGATCAGGTATTTTCTAAAAGAAAAAACCACTAGACAGGCGGTCAATTAGGAGGGCACTTAATATTTCGTAGGACCGAAGTTTATACAACTTTTACCAAAAACTTGCAATCCACAGCATTGGAAACGGACATTCTTAGGTACAGGGTGTCCGTCGGGAAGGTATACTACTTTGTTTGTTTATAATTCTTGATTAAATGAAAGAGAATGGATCTTATATTGATAAATGTTTTATTTAATGTTGGCAATTATGTATGGAATACAATATCAGATAAATGTCCGCCTCTTTTAGCCTTACAAATGCGACCCCTTTTGATCACATTTTTCATTACATTCTCACACATTTCACGCTGTATTTCATTAATTTCATCACGAATATTTTGTTTGAGTTGCTCAAGCGTTTCTGGTTTCTTTGCATAAACCTTGCTTTTCAGATATCTCCACACAAAAAAGTCCAGAGCAGTCAAATTAGGCCAATTAACATCACCATTTCTAGAAATAACTTGTTGCGGGAAGAGGCCTCGCAGTAATTCCATTGTACTTCTGGCTGTATGCGATGTGGCACCGTCTTGTTGATACCACATGTTAATTAAGCCCAAAGCATGCAGTTGAGACGTTAAAAAGTTTTCAATCATATCACGATATCGCTCCCCATTGACAGTTACCGTTACGCCCTTTTCAGTTTCAATGAAGTAACGTCAAATGATTCCTCCTGACCAAATTGCACACCAGACTGTCACTTTTAATGGATGCAAAGGTGACTGAGCAAGGCGTCGAATTGAGGTTGATGGATTGTTTTGAACACGTTCTTGGGCAGCAGTAATGTTTTCAGCCGATCTTGCAGTACGTTGTATAAAACCAATTTTTAAGTACTTCAAAACTGTGGTTTTATAGTTGGTTCAAAATTGATTCATTGGAAGTGATAAATATGCATCTTCCGAAGCATGGGTTGCATCTTCAGAATTGGTGAAAATTCCGATTCTTTCGGAATAACTTTCATTTTTTGGCTGGAAACTAATCAATTTCTTGAAAACTTTTATACCGCAATCACAGTTTCTCCAACATCAACTAATTAAACTAACTTCTCAAATACCATCTTAAATTACTGTGCACCGATTGTAGTTCAGGCCTCTATTCGTTGTTTTTTTTTTTTTAATTTGTTATTTATTGACAACATTGTCGCTGACATTACATTAGTGCTTATTGTTGCTGCTGCCGCTGCTATGGCTGGTGTATCTGTCCAAAGTGAAGGATACTGCAGCTCCACATCCATAGAAATGTAAATTTAATGTACATAAAGTTCATGGTAAGTGAATTTCCACATTTTTTTTTTTCTTTTTCTTTTTTTTCTACTCATTACAAAAGTTGACATTTAGTGTAACGCATCAACAACCCAGTCCTGCAATGGCAACCCATTAAAAATGTCCCTCTACGGCCTGTTGTTGATGTGCCCTTGATGTGACAGCAGCAGCAGCAGCAGTTGCTGGTTGCCGTTTGCCGCTTGCAATTGCTGCTTAAGTATGCGTATTTAATTTGTTCAGTTTTCATGTGTGCAATTTTATACGACACGTCCGACTTCTGCATCTCCTTCTTAATGAAAATGTCTGTGAAAAATATTTGCGATCTGTCGATGTTGTTGTTGTCGCCGTCATTCATAAGAAGGCATAAAGGAGCAGCAGCAATTGCTCGACTGTTGTTGGCTCGCGATGGTGACGGTGCTGGTGTTGTTGATGTTCCATGGATGGTTGATGTGATGCGCGATTCCTTGAGTTGTCGTCCGCCGTCTTGTACTTATGGTGTTTATATTATGACATGATTGGGCGTGGTAATAGTTTTTGCGATGAAGATAAATAATTTTATGATTGCAATGATTTCTCAGTTGAGATTTATTTCTTGTCGTTCACTTTACTTCTTGTAAAAGGTTTAAAAATGGCATTCTAAATGAGAAAATTATAGTGTTGAGAGGGATTATATTTAGCGATAAGTAGGGGAACTTGTTTCCTTCTTATTTTTTTCCTTTGTTTTTTTCTCATAAGAAATTCATTTTCACACAAGGCTTCAAATGAAATGAAATAAAAAGTTGTTAATACCTAAAGATAAATAAATACATTACTAAATAAGGGCATAAAGTTGTCAAAAACAATATTAAGTTTTACAGGAATAGCTTTAAAACTTGATCAAGTATTAATTATGTGAAGTTGCATTGCAGTAAACAGAGCCTGTATTAAATATGACAACACACGGGATTAAAAATAGCTTTTGTTCAAACAGGATGTCAGGGTTATGCCAGGTAGAATACAGAAATCTCAAAGCAACTTATAATAATCACTTCAACGTGTCACGTGGAAATGCTAGTATGTCATAGGCATCACGGCAGCAGCTTTTGTGGGCGATGAAATGTCTTAAGGATGTGGAGAATATTCCATTACATTACAAAATACTATAAAGTAGTTGACATTAAATATACATATATAAAGAGGCAAAAGTAAACAGCAGATTTCTATGAAATTTTTGGTATCCTCTTCTAAGAGGTGGAAGATTCCAGTACTTATAATGCTACATTTGAAAACTCTAATCTCTAACATGCAACTTTTCAAGGATGTACGAGAACGGTCCCAAAACTAACCCCAAATATCCCCAAACTAGTATAAATGATGCCAACAGTTTGAAAAATAATATTTTCCTAACAAACTGAAATCTTCGAAAACATATGTTTTAAGTTTCAAGACCCCACGTTGTTTATTATTTGATTTTTTGCCACATTATAAGTAAATGATCTCAGTGAATTTGTAAATATGGAAAAATTGGTCGCCTTTATGTAATTCAATATTTCCATTTGAAAGCCCCTCAGCCCCGCCTTTATTAAAACAGAGCTAGATTCTATTCTGGGAAAGTCTGCTCCTTCGTTTATAACTGTATAATATTGGGTAGCAGAGTTTAAACAAGGCCGTACCTGTTGCCTAAACAAACACCGTAGTGGCAGAGCAATTGAGGTGTCCATGCCAGACACGCTTTAGAAAAAATCCCCAAAATGGTATTGGATGATCGTCGGCTGAAGGTGCATGAGCTAGGCATTTCAAAAAGTGCTATATATCGTATATTGACCAAAGATTTGAAGATGAGGACGGTGTGCGCAAGATGGGTGCCACGCTTGCTTTCAATAGAGCAAAAGCAGCGTCGTGTAGATGTTTCAGTAGAGTTTTTGGCAATGTTTCACCGCAATAAAGCCGAATTTTTACATCGATTTATAACCATGAATTAGACATGCGTCCATCACTTCACACCTGAGATAAAGGAACAATCAAAGCAGTAGACTGGAATGGAAGAATCGTGTCCAAAGAAGACGGCAAAGACTATTTCATCTACAGGTAAGGCCGTGGCGTCTGTTTTTTGGGATGTGCATGGAATTATTTTTATTAATTATCTTCAGAAAGAAAGTCCCATCAACGGCGAATAGTATGCTAATTTATTGCAGCGTTTTAGGTGATGAGATTATGAAAAACAAGGCCGCATTTGGCAAAAAAGAAAGTGTTGTTTCATCAAGACAATGCTCCAGTTCACGTAACCACTATTGCGACAGCCGAAATTAATAAATTAAAGTTCGAATTGCTTCAGCGCCAGATTTAGCTACTTCGGACTATTTTCTATTCCCAAACTTGAGAAAATGGTGTGGTGGCAAATAAATTTGCCAACAATGAAGAGGTAGAACCTGCGGTTGATGGCTGTTTTAAGGAATTAAACAGTTCTTACCATTAACTGGGTATAGAATCTATTGAATATCGCTGGAGAAAGTGTATCGAGCTAAAAAGAGATTATGATTGACAAATAAAGAAAATTTTTCCCAATTTTTTTGTGTATTCTTTATTAGGTTGACTAGTTTTGGGACCATCTTCGTAAATTGTATAGTTTCTGCGGTGCAAAAATAGATAGATTTCAACGCATAGATGTCGATATTAGAATCATGAATTTGCTTTTATAAAAAGAAGAGGAAATGTGATTAATCGCTCAGTAATAGAAAATAAGAAACGAAGAACCTAGAATTTATGTGAATTTATAACCATCGTCACCGCACGACTATCTGTATGAATGATTCAATTCAATTAATTTTCATAACATTTACAGTGAATATCAATTTTCTGGAAAACTGCTGGCATAAAAGATACCATACACGAGGAAAAAATTCCAAATTAAACAAAAATTGCAAATGAAATTGAGATTTTCCCTCCACGTTTGCGAAAATTCCAAATGAAATTTAGATTTTCCTTTACATATTTGAGAGAATTTAATACGAAATTGCCAAATTTCCGGTCATATTTGACTAAAATTTAAATGCAATTAAGAGTTTCCACATACATTTAAGAAAATTCCAAACAAATTTGAAATTTCTGTATTAACATTTGCAAAAATTACTAATCAAATTGGTAATATGCTAAACAAAATCGGGTAATTTTTAAATTTAAACAGAAAATCTCAAATAAATGAAAAATATTAATCTCGTGTGGAGTTTTTCAGCTAATAGTGAATCGACTTTCTTCTTCTTTTTCTTAGGTGGCAACTGGAATAGACATACTTATCTATTATACGCCGCCCGTAGAAAATGGTTCCAAAATGGTTCGATCTTCTGCGCTTCTCTTCCACTTCTTCACACCAAGTTTCGACTTTATCAAAAAAAAAAAAAAAAATGGAAGCATATGAGCGGTACACTGCATTTAAAATTGGCGAGATGCGATGGAATGTTTGCCTCGGTCAAAAAATATGGGTGCATATGAGTGGTACACTGCGTTTAAAAGGGGACAAGATGCGATTGAATGTTTGCCTCGGTCTGGCCTGCCACCAACATTTTCAATTGAAGTTAACTTGATTAAGGAAAGGAAAGGTTAACTGAAAAACCTTATTTGAGATTGAAAGGGATATCTGCAGAACTTTCTACCATTCACAAATCAAGTCGTACCACTTTACCCGGTAGGTTTTGATATGAAACGATTTGCTGCTCGATTAGTTTCAAAAGACCTGAATTTTCTCCGGAAGCTCAATCGCACAAAAATCACTGAAGTCAAGTTAGAATGAATTGATTCCGAACCCATATTCGTAAACTGTGCAGATGAGACATGGTTTTATGAGTTTGATAAGCAAGAAGCTTCAGAATCATACATTCCAACTGCACCGAAAACAAAATAACATCGTCAAACTCGAGCAAAAGTCAAGGTAATTGTTCAAAATTGCATATCCTTTGCATGAATTAAAAAAAGAATTTTATAAAGTAAGTTAAATTATGAATTATGAATTATGAATTACAATGAATTTTCGGAAAATTAGATAGAATTACATTTAATTAAATTGTATTGCCTCGAATTTAAATTGCATTATATCACATTACACTGAATTAAGTTGAATTACATTGAATTGGTTGTATCAAACAATTTGTAAATATTGTAAATGTTAAAAATTAACTATTTATTTGCTGGCGTAAAGGCTACTTTAAACAACCATGTAATTATAAAAACCCCTATTTTGTTACGCCCATATGGCAACCCAGCGGGGCACGCAGGTCTCTTAGTTGAAACCAGCGATATACGAGTACTCGCTCCCTTTTTCTGCCAGTCGCCAACCGTACCACTTCGCCAGGTACCCTCAACATATGAATAAAACCCAAATAATGTAAGTAAACCGAACATCCTGTTTTCTTTTCATCTCGTCCCGTACGAAACTCCCTCGTAAGTAGACACATCCCGCCAAGATCCTAAGTTCTTGCACAAAACCTCCAATTTCTTTTGAGGAACCTAAGTTCCAAATTAAATCTTCAGACTAAATCTGACAGATTTACACCCTAACAATTGCATTTTACACTAATGTTTAATTGTTCTTTTCAGAAAGTCTGATGGTAAATAAAGACAATTATTTGGATGTTATGCGGCTTTTGGGAAAACAGAATCGTCGTAAAACATCAGATTAGTGAAAAGAAAACTTATAGATTTTGTACCCTGAATCTTCTCACAAAGTTATCATTGTGAATGAATTTCTGATATGGCCACAGCTGGCTTTTTTCTTTTTCCGAAATTGAAATTACTATTTCGATTCATCCTTTGTCATTTGATAGAAGGCATAAAAGAGAATTCGAGGCAAAAATTGTAGTCTTTTTCAGAAAATGAGTTCAAAAACTGATTTGAAAATTGAATTATTGATTGATAATAATTGATTGAAAATCAATCAATCTCTCTATATGGTTACTTTTAGTGATGAAATTGATTGAAAATTTCAACTGATTGATTGGTGTTACTTCGAAAGAGGTCAAATTTGAAGACGACGCAAAAATTTTGAATGAATAATAAGTATTTTGTGTTTTATTGATCAAATCCTGGTAAATTTTTTGACTAAAGATATGTAAAATGCATGCTATTTTCAGTTCAATGAAGGACGGCTTTCCAGGATCAAAAAATTCGAATGCCCTTTAGTGTATACGTATAAATTTTCTCTTCAGAAACGACTATTTCAAATTTCGTGAGATAATTCTTGTGCAGTTAATATACCATCTGCTACATCCTGTAGTATTTCTGTTAATCTGAAGTTAAATTGGATTTGAATTGAATCTAAAGCAAGATTTACACATTTCCTGCTTTACATTTCCTGTGATAACATTTAAGTTTAAATATTCATATCTCTATTGTAAAACTATTAAATGTGAGCATTAATTAAAAACTAGATCTAAACTGGATTCCTAATCAGAGAAGCCTTAACAAATAGCCATGAAATCAACCAATCTACCAAACAAACAGCCACCACTAAAGCGTGAGAGCAGCAAAAAGTTTCCATTTGCGCTTAATATAGAAATGTCAAAAGATCATATTTTCAGGTGTCAAGAAAGTTTAAGCATTCATGTATGTATGTCGGTTTACACGTCACATTACCAAGAGGCTCGGCAATTGGTATCACATTTCATCAGTTGGACTTTTTGTGTCTTCATCAACGTGTTTACTCCGCAACTTCATTGTTCACCATGATTCCATGCCATCATTTCCAGACACACTAACATCCACGGCCACATCCAGTAGAGCCATCGTCATCATCACCATCACCATCACCATTAGCACTATCATCGTCGTCAAGCCTTGTGTCAAATCATTTAGGCTTTCAATAAACATTAACAAAGAGAGGCCCCTATTTGATTTCACAAAACCACAAATGTTGAGCCTATTAATGTTACATTAAACATGATTTCGAAATGAGAAGTTGGGCGGACAGACAGACATTGCGCAGGGATTCGAATTCTTTAGTTTGTTAACCACTTCCAACAAGTTTTTCTGCCTGTCCGTACTCACACATACGGTGCATTACAAAAGGCAAACCTTAAAAATGGTATGATTTGGATAGGAAAAAAAGAAGAAGAAGAAGTGAAGATGGAAACCAAAACCTGAATCCCTACAAGAAATCACGAAGATCTGATGATGATTACACAGTACTTATGTATGTTATTTTTATTTTATTTTTTGGTTCGTATACGACAACACACGTATGCAGGCAAATGGAAAGGGTTGTACGATGACGGACGGTGGTGCCTGGTGATGGTGATAATAATAATATGAGTTGTATTTTGTAAAGTGAAAAGCTTAAAGTACTTTAAAAACGAATAGCTTACATGTGGAGCGAGGAGGTAAATAGGTGGCCCTCGGTAGAAGCGTAAGCATCGACTAAGAGAATTGCAGTACAATCGTAAAAAATGTTCTACAAAATATTTGTTTGCAAAGCATGAAAGCCAAATATTTAATTTCACAAAGAAACAAACTAAAAATGACAGCACTCTCCAAAATGCAACCATGCGGAATGTATACCAACCTGACGTATAGTTAGTGCCAGTAGTTTGAAAACAATTATTGTCGTAAAAACCTGGCAACATTATAAAACACAGCAACGTTAAAGCCGAGCTAAATTTTTCCATAAAAAATTGGGTTGCAGAGTTTAAACGAGGCTGTACCCGCTGCCAAGACGAACGTGGAAAAGGTCTAGTATTTTTATTTGAACCATCAAAAGTAAACGATCTCAGTGAATTTGTGAACAATAAAAATAATTGCTCACAATTATGTAATTCAATATTTTCATTTGAAAGGTCTCAATCCAACCAATTTTAAAACCAAACTAGATTACATTCTGGAGGAGTCTGCTCCTTCGTTTACGACTGTAAAATATTGGGTAGCAGAGTTTAAACGAGGCCGTACGAGCTGCCAAGACGAACACGGAAGTGGTCTAGTATTTTTATTTGAACCATCAAAAGTAAACGATCTCAGTAAATTTATAAACATGAAAAAATTGAACACCATTATGTAATTCTATATTTCCATTAGAAAGGTCTCAGTGCAACCAACATTAAAACCGAGCTAAATTTTTCTGTAAAATATTGGGTAGCAGAGTTAAAACGAGGCTGTCCGAGCTACGTAGACGAACATGGTTGTGGTCTAGTATTTTTATTTGAACCATCAAAAGTAAACTACCTCAGTGAATTTGAAAACATGAAAAAAATGGGCTAACCATCATGTAATTCAATATTTCCATTTGAAAGGTCTCAGTCTAACCAATATTAAAGCCAAACTAGATTCTACTCAGGGGGAGTCTATTCCTTCGTTTGCGACTGTAAAATATTGGGTAGCAGAATTTTAACGAGGCCGTATCAGCTGCCAAGACGAACACCGTAGTGATCGTCCCATTGAGGTGTCCCCGTCAAACAAGGTTAAGAAAATCCACAAAATGGTCTTGGATGGTCGACGTCTAAAGGTGCATGAGCGATTTGAAATGATAGGCATCTCAAAAGGTGCTATACATCATACATTTACCGAAGATTTAAATATGAAAAAGCTGTGCGCGAGGAGGATGCTACGCTTGCTTTCAATAGAGCAAAAATCGCTTCTTGACAATGTTTCATTAGAGTGTTTGGCGATGTTTCACCGCAATAAAACCGAATTTTTGCATCGATTTATGGATGAGACATGGGTCCACCACTTTACAACTTCACACCTGAGACAAAGGAACAATCAAAGCAGTGGACTGGAATGGGAGAAAGAAGGCGAAACCGGTCCCATCTGCAGGCAAGGTTATTTCGTCTATTTTTCGTAACGCGCACTAGATTATTTTTATGGATTATCTTCAGAAAAGAAAAACTATCAACAGCAAATTTTATTCTAATTTATTATTTATTTATTTAGCTGAAGATGGGTGCCGCGCTTGCTTTCAATAGAGCAAAAATCGCTTCTTGAAAATGGTTCATTAGAGTGTTTGGCGATGTTTCACCGCAATAAAACCGAATTTTTGTATCGATTTATGAATGAGACATGGGTCCACCACTTTACCACTTCAAAGCAGTGGACTGAAATGGTAGAAAGAAGGCGAAAACGGTCCCATCAGCAGGCAAGGTTATGTCGTCTGTTTTTCGTAATGCGCATTAGATTATTTTTATAGATTATAGTAGTGGACTGGAATGTGAAAACCGTGTCCAAAGAAGACGAAGACGGTTCCATCTGTAGGTAAAGTCATGGATTTTTGGGATGTGCATGGAATTATGTTTATTGATTATCTTTAGAATGGAAAAACCATCAAACGGAAATAATATGCTAATTTATTTATTACCCGACTCGACATCAAGCACACTGAACTGATCGCCGCTCAAATAATGATAGATGGCTGTATACGGAATTGAACCCGTGATCACGGCGATCATCGCGCCACAATCGACCACAATTCCAATTTCAATAAATTAATTTTTTAAATTCATATCATATAATTCATACATGTAAACGCAAAGAATGCTGGCTTCATATACAGAGTGTTCGTCGGGAAGATATACTACTTTGTTTTGCCGCCATTTTGGTAAACATTAGAATTGACAGTACATATTTGGAAGTCTTGAAGTAGAGACGTGGGAAATTTATTATGGAAGAATATACGATAAACCAATATATTTTAATCATTACAGCATTTGATCAAAATCAGTCATCGATTACTGTGACGATGAGAAAGTTACGTGAAATTTTTGGGAGAAACAGCGAGCCAACAATACGCACTGGCAACGTCTTATTGAAACCACATGTCGACCAGTTCATAACCTTCAGTTACAGGCTGAAAAAGTCGATTAACATACCGCCATAGCGTTCTGAATTGATGCTAACGGTTCCTACAGCGTCATTTTCAAAAAAAATACGGACCAATGACACCTCCATAGCATAATGCACACAAAACAGTCACTTTTCCCAGATGTAATGGCTTTTCTAGAATCACTTTTGGGTTCTTCAAGCCCCATTTGCTACAATTTTGCTTGTTGACATAACCACCGAGTGAGCAAATGTTGTTCGAAAAATCGGCATTGAAAGCCTGTTGCTGTAGCACCCAATCAGCATATCTATGACTTTGTATAGGTAGATATGCTTAATTTGCTGCGTGAGTTAGACTCTATATGGGTGGAGGTGTAAATACTTCATAATACGTCATAAAATAGGCCCCATTGCTAATAATGACGTGGAATCAACAAATTCGGATTATCCGCCACACTTTCACTAACAGAAGCGGCATTTTCGGCAGGACGTACATTGTAATGATACACAGGCCTGACCACATCTGTAACGCTTTCAGTCACTTCAAATTTCTTGATAATCTTGACAATTCCTTGCACAGTTGATCGATAGTGATGACCATAATGACCCCGTAATGCACGAAAAGTGCTCATGTGTGAATCACCACTTTTGCAGTAAGTTTTAACTATTTTTACGCGTTCTTCGGTTATTAAATGATCCATATTCGTAAATGGCAAACCTTTCACTAAATAAATAACACTTGATGACAGGTATTCAACAACTGACAGCCTTGCCAGACCGGTGGTTTTGAAGCCATTGAATGCATAACCTATTAAACCTAACCTATTAAATTGATTGAGTTATAATTTTGCTGCTTTTATTGCGATTTCATTCAGAATGTTTGTTGATAAGAACGTAGTGATTTATTACGTCACTTTCTTCCGTCCCGCCCACTTTTGTGCCAACGCAAAAGGACGGTGTATGTAGGTACGATATATTAGTCTGTTTACTGAATTAAAATTTGTGTATTGATTTATAGACAAATCAATAAAAAAAACGTGTTTATATTAAAGAAAATTACAAGAGGATGATCAAAATATTAGTTTCAGTTTATAGTTTGCCATTTGCTAAATTTTCCTTAATACAGGGTGTTTGGTAAGAAGGTTTACTACTTTGTTTTGCCGCCATTTTGGTAAACATTAGTCTTGACAGTTCATATTTGGCAGTTGTGAAGGAGAGACGTGTCAAATTTATTATGGAAAAATATTCTATAAACCAACTTGCGTGTTTTAGTCGTTAAAAGATTTTATCAAAATCAATCATCGCTTACTGTGACGATGAGAAAGTTACGTGAAATTTTTGGAAGAAACAACGTGCCAACAAGACGCTGTATTTATCGTGTAGTGAATGATTTCGAAGAAAGAGGGTCTGTAGCTGATAGGCCTAAGCATGGACCACAACGTACTGCAAGATGGGATGGAAACATTACTGCTGTTCAAGAAAGTGTTCAAAACAAACCATCAACCTCAATTCGACGCCGTGCTCAGGAGCTTGGTGTTCAAAGAACAACTTTGGCCACAATTTTGCACAAGGATTTGTATTTGTTTCCATTTAAGATTCAGTTGACACAAGAGCTTCTTCCACAAGACCATTTACGCCGCCGTACATATGCCAATATAATGTTATAGCTCGCCCATGACAACCCCGATTTTCATGGAAAAATCATAATGAGTGACGAAGCACATTTTCATTTGAATGCATATGTGAATAAACAGAATAGGCTGTTCTGGGCAATGGAAAACCCTCAAATTATTCGTGGCAGTCTGGTGTGCAATTTGGTCAGGAGGAATCATTGGACCTTACTTCTTTGAAATTGAAAACGGCGTAACGTTAATTGCCAATGGGGAGCGATTTCGAGATATGATTGAAGACTTTTTAACGCCACAACTGCATGCTTTAGGCCACATGTTAATGTGGTACCAACAAGACGGTGCCACATCGCATACAACCGGGATTATAATGGAATTACTGCGAGACCTCTTTCCACAACAATTTATTTTAAGAAATGGTGATGTTGATTGTCCTTCACGGTCACCTGATTAGACTTCTCCGGACTTCTTTCTGTGGGGATATCTGAAAAGCAAGCTTTATGCAAACAAACCAGAAACGCTTGAGCAACTCAAACAAAATATTCGTGATGAAATTAATGAAATACTGCCTGAAATGTGGGAGAATGTGATGAAAAATTTGCTCAAAATGGCTCGCATTTGTAAGGCTAACAGAGGCGGACATTTATCTGATATTGTATTCCATACAAAATTGCCGACATTAAATAAAACATGTATCAATATAAGATCCATTCTCTTTCATTTAATCAAAAATTATTAACAAACAAAGTAGTATCCCTTACCGACGGACACCCTGCATCATATTTAGCAATTTATTTCAAAACTGTGCAAAAAGTTTTGTATTTGTTATAAAACTTTTATTCCAACTGGCGTATTTAGTAATCCAGTTGTCAATGAGCGATGCGAAAGTCAGATAAATAAAAGATAAATTAAAAATATCGTAAATTTCCTTAATCATTCACAACAACTTCTACAACCCGTAACCTAAGAGGCCCATCTGTCCTTATGGCAAAGTAGCCGTCACACTATTCAAAAACGTTAAACATGGACTTCTTTTATTTTTTATTTGTTGCTGTTGCTGCTTAAACATTGTTCGCACTTTCATTTAATTTAGAGAATATAAAACGTCAAGAATTTCCAACGACAACAACAACAAAAACTACATTACAAATCCCTGCCTATATAACTTCCCAAACCAAAATTGTAAACCACAAAATGCGAGTAATCAAGGTCTCACTCACCAGCAGCAGGGCGAACCAAAAGCGCAACCAAACAAAAAAAAAAACCAAAAAGGAAACAAAAAAATGTTTCATGATAAAAGTGAGACGAACTAGAAAGAAAAAAGAATGAAACCTGAATGGAAAGGAAATCTCTCGCACATGGACGAACATCTGTGTTAATTTTAAGAGTTACTTTTCAACACAAAGCAAAATTGTTTTGATTTCGAAAATCAATTTAAACCTGCAAAAACTTAAAATCGATACGACCACTTACGTTGCGTCCTTTACACAGGGGGCGGAAGTGACCGCACAGGCGGACAGGGAGGGAGCGAGAAAGCCACACAAAAAAAAAGCAAAAAATGGTAAAATATTTGTAAACTGAAATAAAGTGTAAAATCGTGCAATTTGAAATGATGGCTCTTCACTACTTGCTGGAGGTGTTGAACGTGTAAACATGGAGAGAAAATCAAAATCAAAGTTGGCATTAAGGTAAGAGGGCCAAGGACGATACTGGTTTGTGGTCCAGATATTTTGAATTGTATGACATTTTGAATATGTCACTATATTTGGCCCTCAGTTTGTTACATGTGTTACATTTGCAAATGATAAATATAAAACAAATGTGACCAACACTGAACTAAATTTCCAACGAATTTGAAAACCACAAATTTCATACCTTCACTCAATGTCTTTTTGAGTTGTTGTGAATAATGCAAAGTAAATAACAGAAGCAAAATTTTAACTTTCTGTAGTCCTCCGTTTGGGAAATGTACTCGTAGAAGAACCGGTTTTTAATAAATCGGCCAATTTGTACATGTGACGTCCTAAGAGGCGTGGCAGTGCAATTTACTTTTATTCACAGTACTAAATACGCGATCTTAATTATACCAAAAGATATAATTGAATGAAATATATTTGAGATCTGGGAATATATACAGGGTGTCCGTCGGGAAAGTATACTATTTTGTTTGTTTATAATTTTTGATTAACTTAACTTTGATTAACGTAACTTTCTCATCGCCACAGTAATCGATGATAGGTCTTGCTAAAATGTTTTCGCGATTAAAACACGATGGTTTATCGAATATTTTTCCATAATAAATTTGCCACGTCTCTACTTCACTACAGCCAAATGTGAACTGTCAAGACTAATGTTTACCAAAATGGCGGCAGAAAAGTAGTACACCTTCCCAACGGGCACCCTGTATAAGTGAAATATGATCATTTTTATGCTAGGCACCAGAGTAGGCATGGTGATTTTGTCGATTTTTTTCACATTTTACTCAGCATTATAACACAATATAATTGACGAGAATTTAGACAATTTCAGACTACAAATTGGAGATTACCGTGGAAAGTCAAATTTCGATAAATCGAACAATTTGTATGGGAGGTACCAGAATCTTTATGTCACATTTCACGTTTTGTCCAGCATTAAAAATGACGAGAAGAATTTAGATAACTCAAGCTTCGAATTAGCTATTACAGTGGAAAACGTCGAACAATTTGTATAGGAGGTACCAGAATCGGCAGCCCACATTTCACATTTTACTTAGCATAAGAAAGCATTACAATTCATGAGAATTTAGGTAACTTCAAGCTTTGAATTATGAATTACAGTGTATATGGTTATTCCGTCGATTTTTTCACAATTTATACATCATTATAATACAGCATAATTGACCAGAATCTACGTAACTTCAAGACTCAAATTAGGTATTACAGTGGAAAACATCAAATTTACAAAAATTAAATAATTTTTATAGGAAGTACCAGAATCGGCACGTCATATTTCACATTTTTCCCAGCATTACATTTCACGAGAATTTAGGGGTAACTTCAAAGTCCCAATTAGGGATTACAGTGGAAAATACAATAATTGACGAGAATTTAAAGTCAAATTTCGATAAATCGAACAATTTGTATGGGAGGTACCAGAATAGGCGTGTCACATTTCACATTTTACCCAGCGTTATAATTCACGTGAATTTAGGTAACTTCAAGCTCCGAATTACGGATTCCAGACAGTGGAAAATCAAATTTTAATAAATGTAAAAATTTATATGGGAGGTACCAGAATCGGCACGGCAACGTTACCCATTTTCGTTTTCAGAACGCATATTATCAACCGTGAAAAGTAATGTAGCAAATTTGACTGGATTTGGTGCAATTTATTGAAAGATATGAAGGTAAGAAAATATGGAATAAATCTATCATTCAAATGGAAGGTATCAGAAGAGGCGTGGTTACCTAATCGATTTATCTCCTGCATCGTAGAGAATTGTAAAACACGGTAATAAATAAAAATCTAGACTACTGTAGTGGACTAATATGAATTAACAGAGGATTGATTAAATTTTTTCTAAATGGGTCCGTTTGTATGTGGAAGATACCAGAATAGACGGGGCAATATGATCCGTTTTCGTTCTGAGACCCTTAATTAGCAAAAGCTTAAGGTACGCCAAACTTGATTAAATTTAATACAACCAATTGGAAGGAATGGAGCCACGAATATATGACTTAAATTGGTTATTCATATGGGAGGTGACAAAATGAGTGAGATTAATCTGCCGATTTTTTTTTAATCTTACCTGGAATTATGAAATAATGCAAAGAACGAAAATTTGGGTTGCTACAAGTTACGGATGAGGTTTACGGGGAGGAAATTGAATATCACAAAATCTGTCAATTTTGTATGGCAGATATCAAAAGGAGCACAATATTAGGATATGCTAAGCTTTAAAAGTTTATATTTTTAGCAGTATTAAATGATTAAATGATGTTTCCTTCGGCAAAGGTCGGAACAGGACCTTCAAAATATCATAATTGATTATATAGATAAAATAGTCAGAAATTTAGATGTCAGGTTAAAATGTACAAAATATGCCTCGCATGTACTTAAGCAAAAATTCTTGCTTTTCCGAAATTATCAATTTCAATTTAATAACCAATATTTAGTTATGACCGACAGTGGCACGACTAGTTAGCACTCACGATTATCGTTTGCATGATCGCTGATTCAATCCCGCCTACAGCTACCTATAATGGCTAAAACACACGACTATCATTCGCATAATCGCGGGTTCAATCCCACATACAGCCATCTATCATTATTTAAGCGGCGGTCAACTCGATATGCCTGATGAATAGTTAGAGTAGTCGAGTAATCGATAAGTCTGCTAAATGTTTCTCAAATAGCGACATTCGAAATCATCATTAATCTGTAGGTTAGACTCCCATTGAGTAAGTCTAAAAATAGAATGCGTATAAGCTATGAGTAGTAAATCAAAGAAACTTTACATTACTTATTAAAAAACTGAATGTAATTTTAAATCATTCACTTTTTGAATTTGGGGTAGTTTCATTAAACGTTAAATTACCCTTTTTTTTTTTGCTTTGAGACATGTACACAAGATTTCAATAGAGCGTTTTAATAAGGTCGTGTACTCGTGAACGCTTTCTTAAGAAGTTCTTTTGAACATTGGCGCAAATGTGTATAACCTTCTATCAAGAGGAATTGATTCAAGTGGCGTAGTTGCTCTTTTTTTGCTTTTCAAGGAAAGGACTGAAAGAGAGGAAAAAGAAATACTTAGTACACTGCTGGGCATTTTCAGTGTTTTAATTCAATTTTACTGAAGACGACCGATAAATACAGAGTTCAGCCAAAAAAAAAAATATATGAATGTTTGTGAAGACGTTGTCATATCTTCAATTGAATTTGATTGGAGTTGCCTTTTTTTGCCATATTCTTTATGATCTTAAATTAACGAGAAGTGGTACAGCAGCAAGATGTTAAGTGGTTCGATGTTAGCCTGAATTCCGTCAAGGGCGACCATGTTATACTCCATACAGATATGATGAAAACAAAACAAAAATACGAGGACAGTAGTAAAAGTAGCTGACATGACGTATAGATGGTGTCAGTAGTTTGAAACAAGTTATTTTGGTGAAAAGTGGCAACCTAATAAAACTAACGTTTTAAATTTGAAAGTTGCACGTTGTTTAGTATTTTTATTTTAGCCTTCCAAAGTAAAACATCTCAGCGAATTTGTAAATAGGGAAAAAATTGAACACCGTTATGTAATTCAAACGGTATTGAAAGGTATCAGTCCAACCAATATTAAAACCCAACTAGATTATACTCTGGGGGAGTCTGCTGCTTCGTTTGCGACTGTAAAATATGAGATAGCCGAGTTTTAACGAGGCCGTACGAGCTGCTAAGACCGTAGTAGTCGACCAATTGAGGTGTCCACTCCGGACAGAGTTAAGAAAATCCACACAATGGTATTGGATGATCGTCGGCTGAAGGTGCGTGCTAGCTATACATAGTAAATAGACCGAAGATTTGACGCTGAGGTGCCGCGCTTGCTTTCAATAAAGCAAAAACAACGTCGTAAAGCGTCGTTTAGTAGAGTTCAGTTTAGTTTGGCGATATTTTAGTGCAATAAAGCCAAATTTTTAGGTCGACCACCACTTCACACATGAGACAAAGGAACAGATGAAGCAGTGTGCTGGAATGGAAGAATCGCGTCCAGAGAAGGCAAAAACGGTTCCATCGTCTGCTTTTTGGGATGCGCATGGGATTATTTTCACTGATTATATTCAAAAAGGAAAGAAAATCATCAACATCGAATATTATATTAATTTATTGATAAAATTATGGAAAAAAGACCCCATTTGCCGAAAAAGAAAGTATTGTTTCATCAAGGCAAATGCTCCAGTTCACACATCCATTATGGCGATGGCCAAAATTAATGAATTTAAGTTCGAACTGGTTCATCACATATCTTATGCGCCAGATTTACCTCGCTTGGACTATTTTCTGTTTCCAAACTTCAAAAAATGGTTCGGCGGTAAAAGTTTTGCTAGCAGTGAAAAGATGAAGTCTGCAGTTGATGGCTATTTTAAGGAGTTTTAAAGCTCTAACTATAGACAGGTTATAGAAGCTATTAAATATCGCTGGAAAAAGTGTATCGAGCTAAAAGAAGGTTATGTTGAAAACTAAAGAAAATTTTTCTCAATTTTTTTGTGGTTTCTTTGTTAGGTCGGTTAGTTTTGGCACCGCCCTCCTATACACTGAAAATATTGCATCAATGAAGGAATATATAATTTGACATGACAAAAATGTAACAGGAAAGCAGGAAAAAATGTAGAAGTACGTTTCATAACTTTTTAAGTGGATTGAGCGATGTAAGTCTGTCTGGCTGGCTAGTTGGTCGGTGGCCACGATAACTGCCGGCAGTCTTTATGGAACTTTTTAAAACTTAACTCAGCCCATCCCTTCTGATGGCTTCCATACAAATTGTCTGATATTCTGAAATTATATAGAACGAAGACTTTGGCCACTTTCTCTTAGTGTCGAAACAATTTTTCTCTCTTCCGGAAAAAAATAACTTTTTCGACCCATAGCCGATTATTTTTTGTCAAAATATTTTGTTATGAATAAATATAAACAACAGTGAAATAACTAGCCTTTCCAAAAAGACTGCAGAAGACCACTGAAATCACATCTGAACAAAACTACCTCACAACGAAAACAGCGGGGAAACCCCAGTTTTGTTTTTACTTTTAAAGGCATTACCATATTAAAGTTGTTTAAATAAAAAAATAATTGCCATGTTTGCTTTCCGTTAAAGCAACAAAAATTAAACATAAAGCAAAAATAAGCAAGTGTACTTATTTTTTCGACCATATGTGTATACGTATGTATATACTTTGAGAAATATATCCGAAGAAGTAACGCCAGAAGTAAAACCAAAACTACAACTGCGTTAGTAGTTGCGTTGAATATTGTGATATTTGGTGTGCGAAATTTTTGCTCGATTCCAGTACTGTTATTATGCAATCTCTTTAAATGCAACGCAATCATGCATTGAATGTTCATTTTTTTTCTTAGATTTTGCATTCTTCCCAAGTGACTGAATAACTTAATGACAAATTTCGACTGAAAATTTATGAAAATACATTTCAAACGAAGTGAAGTATGAAACAAGTTTTGAATCCTTGTTTGATCCTTAAAAATAGGGTGCACATTCTCACAGTACTTGTTTTTGATAAAAAAAAAAAAATCCGAAGTTCCATTTGCAATACAAAATTTGAGAGAAAAAATCGAACAATGCAAACAGACTAACACAGATCTGACAGAGCGCGTCAGCGTAGCAGACAGTTGTCGCAACATAACGAGAAAAAAAACCTTTAGATACTCCCCTCTTAAATAACACTGGTCTACAAATTTGGAAAGAAGAAGAAATTGTCTGCAGATTTTTTAACTAATCTGTGTGCGCTGAATTCGAATCTGGCATATAAATTGGACTATCACGTCTTGTTAATTTTTCATCGCATGCTGGTTTATTTAATGGAAATTATTTATTGATGGCTCTAAGTACAGTTTAAAGGCTCTTCTTTTGCATAATGGGAATCGAATTAAATACCATAAATATCAATTGCTCATGCCGTTAATGCAAAGGAAAATTACGAATCAATGACTGAAATTTTGACATTAAAAATTTTGACAAATACATCGATAGTAAATGGAAGATCTTTGATGACCTTAAGGTGTGATTTAAATTTCTCTGTATACATATATATACGCGTAGTATAGACCATTGTAAATAACTTTAAATTGATCTGTTACAGTTCATTGGTTTGTTGACTGATATGCAAGGAGGTTTCACAAAATATTGTTGTTTCCTTTGTCTACGGAATAGTTGCGCTACATGTCATCATTACGTCAGAACAGGGTGACCAAAAAGAACTGAGTATTCATCAGGAAAACAAAACCATTCAAATAAACCATTAATTGATCTAAATGACGTTCTTCTTGCGCCGCTGCACATAAAATTGGGCCTTTCTATGAACTTTGTCAAGGCTCTGGACGAAGATGGTGCAGCATTTAAATATTTATTAGCGGTTTATCTTCAAATTTCATGTGCTAAAATCAAAGAAGGCATATTTGTTGGCACTCTATTGAATGATGACAATTTTTCACAATGTTTATTGGAGAAATAATATGCAGCGTGGAAATCTTTCAAGAGCATCGTGAACAGTTTTCTTGGAAACAATAAGAGTGAAAACTACAGACAAATTGCTGCTGAATTATTGCAAAATTATCACGAATTAGATGCACAAATGTCACTCAAAATGCAATTTCTTCATTCGCAATTAGATTTTTTCCCCCACAAAACCTAGGTGAGGAGAGCGACGAACAAGGGGAGCGGGCTGACCAAAGATTTAACGAAAAACGAAAAAAATTATCAAGGATTTTGGGACAAAAGCATGCTAAGAGGCTATTGCTGGACTGAATACGTGAAACCGAACCAACAAAATACAAACGATGTTTAAGTAACGCCATTCACTTTTGAAAATTCATTGATTTTTAAATAAACTAATGATTTTTTATGTAAAAAAACGATTAAAAACATTTTTTTTGTATCTCGAAAACCTGACGTGATAGAGAAAAACCAATTACAGATTAGAATTCCATTCACCAAATTACCCTAGGAAAGATATTTGGTTGCTCCAGTCAAAAACTTTGATGGCAAGTATAATCAATTATTGTTGCTTTTCTCATAGAATGTACATCTTTGAACATGTACGATGTGAAAATCAAATATAATAATAGCTTTTTAAGACTAATTAGATTAATATTTTAATAGGAACAATATATACAGGGTTGCCCATTTTCGACGGACCCATCTGGCAACGCCATAACTTTTGACAGAGATGTCAAATCGCTTAATGACATACCGCGTTTGAAGCTTCAGACCAAGCAGATTTTTACCATGGAACAATACACGCCACGCGAGCGCTCTGAAATAGTTGAAATTTACATTCAACAGAAGAAGTCAATTGTGAAAACTCAACGTGCTTTTAAAATATTGAAAAATGTGAGAAGTGCGCCTTCTAAGAACACCATTAAGCGTTTATACGAAAAATTTTCGACTGGTGAGGCTCTTTCTAATCCGAAGAGGCCAAATAAAAGTCGACCAAGGCGATCGGCCGAGAATATCGCTGCCGTACGAGCCAGTGTTGAGAGGTCCCCAAGAACATCCCAAAAACGCCGTTCTCAGCAGTTGGGCATGGCTCGGTCCACTTTACAACGGATTATTCGCGTTGATTTGCATTTGTTCCCGTACAAAATTCAATTGACGCAAAGATTGTTGCCTGCGGACAAGCCTCGTCGATTGGAATGAGCCCAACGAGTCATCGAAATGGCCGATGATGACGAGCAATTTTGGAACAAAATTATCATGTCCGATGAAGCCCATTTCACATTGAATGGGACCGTAAATAAGCAAAATTGCCGTATTTACGCCACTGAAAATCCTCAGGAGATTCAAGAATTGCCTCTTCATGACGAAAAAGTCACAGTTTGGTGCGGCGTTAGTGCGAAAACGGTCATTGGGCCGTTTTTCTTCCAAAACGAAAATGGCCATGCTGTTACCATCAACCAGGAGCGTTATCGCGACATGATGACCAATTTTGTGATGCCAATTATTCGTCGAAAGCGTATGAGGCAGTTCTGGTTTCAACAAGACGGCGCTCCACCGCACACAAGTCGCATAACAATCGATTTTCTGAAGAATTTGTTTCCGGGCCGTTTGATGTCGAAAAGTGGTGATTTGGACTGGCCACCGCGTTCGCCCGATTTGACGCCCGCTGACTTCTTCTTGTGGGGACATTTGAAGTCAAAGGTTTACGTTAACAAGCGAAGGACCGTAGAAGAGCTCAAGGACAACATTCGTGAAGAAATAGCCGCTATTTCGGCCGAAATGTTGGCGAAAACGATGGAAAATGCTGCAAAAAGGGCACAATACGCCATCAACGCCAGAGGCGGCCATTTGAGAGATATCATATTCAAAAATTGATGTAAACAAATCTACTTGGAACAAATTAAATGAATAAGATTGCCAACCACCAAATTTTTATTTTTTTCTTTGATTTTTTTCTTAAAAACATGGGTCCGTCGAATATGGGTAACCCTGTATTTCACTTAAGAACTTTTTTTTAAGCTTGCTCAAACATATAATAATTCAATATTTGCGGAAAATATTTTTTCTGTGTCTGACCAAGACTAAAAGACTAAAATTTCTTGCTGGCATCGATTTAAGACAATTATTCGCTACGGACGGAATCTTAAAAAAAAACAATGACGATGCTGGTCATCACTGAGACGCATTAGCTAACCAGCGATTCCTCACACAGAATTTTATGCCCCAGCATCGCCTTCCACTTATGCTCAACAAATTTTTTGGAACATGCAGAAATATTGGATATTACATATAGGTATATATCATATATACCATATATAAATATAAATAAATATAAATATATATATATATATATAGCTATAACAAAGCCAACAAGAAACGTCAACATCATCATGACAAACACAAGATTTATCAATTCCTGTTAAACATCACTTTTTGCAGCTCTGCCAAAATCTAGAAAATATTTTCCCAACATATCCATTGTATTCTTACAGAAGAGCAGATAGAGCACAACCTGATTTGAGTGAATTGTTTTTCCAACTGCCTGACAACAAAGCGAAAGCAAAAAGGAATGAATGCTTGAAGACGAAGGACGAACTATCATGACACGAGTACGAATATCTTACAGAAAAATTGTATCTATGCCATACTCGGCATAATGTTTGCACAAAGAAATGCCAGAAAAATAAAATAAAATGCAAAAAAAGCGAAGAATCACAAAAAAAACAACTCTGGTAGGTTTATTTGAATATGATGGAAATGAATTCAGCACAACGAGCATGAACAGGCAGCGGAGAAGATGGATGCATGAACTTTGGGCGAAGTAGAAAAATATTATGTCATGCATTTTAAAAGACATATGAAAAAGTTTTTGCTTCCTTCTGCTCCGTCTTCTTCTTCTTCTGGTACATTCTTCTTGGCCAAATGTAGATAGACATGATAGTAAAAAACAAAACCCCTGCTCTCTTCTACTTTTATTATACAGAAGTTAAAAGGACCCAGGAAATAAATAAATATACAGAAAATTATAATAAAGGAAGTACACATGAAGACAGCCAGAGTTGGCATACTGAGTAGTACTGCAAGAAAAAAAGGTGAGGTGGCCATGCGAAGAGTTGTGGCAAAGGGGGCTTGAAAAAAGAAAACAATCTAAACTCTGTGACCTTTAACTTTTTTTGCATGGCATGTGTATGTCTCAAAAAAACAAAATGTAGTCATTCTCATATGTACGAGTTCGTGAATGATGACTTGCCTAATGTGGGCACAACATTATACAACACAAGATGATTCATAAAATAATGCACAGTGGTTTGATGGAATGAGGTCGTTTAAAATCTACCTTGAGAATTATGGTTTTCCAAATGCAAAATGCAATAAATAGATAAGAACTCAATACAAATTGCAATTAAGAACCAGTTGAAATGACAATGTTTCAACTTTAAAATATTTAAAAAAAAAATCAATAATTTAGGAAAAATTAGTGTAGCCATTTTAACGCATAATGCTATAATGCTATTTTCTCTGTTATAGGACTTGCCTACAACTCTAGGCTGGCATAAACTCTAGGAAGGCACTGCCACACTGATGATGGTATTGCTAAGAAATATTGGTATTCCGTCGGAAGTCGTGAGCTTCCTTGAAAGTTCTACACAGATCCGTTTTTCTTAAATGCCAAGTGAAAATTGCATTTTCAACTTTTCTGGCTTAAAATCTCGAAAAAAGGCCGTCCAAAGCAAATTGCATACATTTTGTCAAAAAAGTACTGAGAGATGGTCACTAAAGTACAAAATATTTGTACTCGAATTTATTGTACCGTCTTTAAAGTAGGCTTCTTCCGATATGATACATTCACATTAACGAATGCTACAGGGTGGCCCAGAATGAACGAAGTGGTGTGAATTCCGTATAACTTTTTCATTATAATTTTTTTTTTTTCTTTTCTTTTTAGTATTTTGTAAAGAAAACTTGGAGAATTTATAATGGAGCAATACAGAACTGAACAACGTGCCCAAATCGTTGAAATTTACTTTGTAAATCAACGGTCCATTGTGTTGACTCAGCGTGCATACCGTCGTCAATTTAATGTGCGGGTTGCACCCTCTCAGTCAACAATAAACCGTCTTGTTGCAAATTTTCGAGAACAAGGAGCAGTAAGGAACCTTCCTGGTGCTGGCAGACGGCGAACGGTGCACACGGATGGCAATATTTAAGTGGTACAGGAGAGTATTCAGGAGGATCCACAAACATCAACCAGGAGACATTCGACACAACTTGGCACCTCAAGAGGGTCGCTGCAGCGAATTTTGCATAGCATAAGAATGTTTCCATACAAAATTCTAATTGTCCAAGAATTGAAACCGACAGATTACCAGCAACGACTTGACTATGCAATTTATTTCCAGCAAAAAGCACAAGAGAGAGAATCCTAATTTTATTCATAACTTAGTTATGAGTGACGAAGCCCATTTCCAATTAAATGGGTTCGTTAACAAGCAAAACTGTAGGATATGGGCTACGGAAAACCCGAGAGTACTTCATCAACGACAATTACACCCAGTTAAGTGTACTGTTTGGTGCGGTGTTTCTTCAGAAAGGATCACTGGCCCATATTTTTTGAAAATGAACGAGGTGTTGCCATTTCCATCAATGCTGATCGATATCGGGCCATGTTGGAAAATTTTGTAAGGCCAGCCGTGGAAAACCATCCGCAAATATGGTTCCAACAGGATGGAGCCACAGCGCACACTGCGAGGGCCACAATGGCTCTTTTACGCGACATATTTTGTGAAAGAATAATTTCGCGTACAATCAATTTTAATTGGCCTCCGCGTTCGCCGGATTTAACCGTTCCAGACTTTTTCCTTTGGGGTTATTTAAAAGGGAAAGTTTATGTTAATAAGCCCAAGACTATTGACGAATTAAAATCCAATATTCGAGACGAAATTAACAACATAACACCGGAAATTTTGCGAAAGGCCATGGAAAATGTGTTGGAAAGAGCACATTTGTGCGAAGCAGAAAATGGCCACCACTTGCGGGATATCATTTTTAATAACTAATCTAAAAATATTCCCCATAAATTTACTGTATTTAAAAAAAAAATTTAAAAATATGTCTTAAATAAAAAGTTATAAGCAATTCACACCACTTCGGTCATTTTGGGCCACCCTGTATAATCATCAAAACCTTTTTCAAACACATTTTCGGGAAAAGATTTCAGTTTTCCCCGTGAATTCTTTTTTATGTCTTCTGTGGATTGAAAACTGGTGCTTCGAAACAGTAATTTGAATTTTGGAAAGGAAATCAGCCAGAATCACAGGCAGATGAATAGTATGATAGTTGGATGGCAATTATTGAGTTTATGACCAGAAATTCTTTCACAATGACAGCCTTTTGAGATAGAGAATTTTTATAAATCAAAATCCATGACCTTCTTCGACGATTTTTCTCTCTCATAGGTCATAAAGGGCGCATAAGTAACGTTAACGGCGACTATGCTGAATGCGTTCTTGTGCATCATTTGGTTTTAACTCGTGAACCAATTGTATCTTATATGGGAAAACATGTAACATATGTAAAATTCCGCCTAGACATCTCTAACTACTGAGAACGTCCCCAAGTTTCGGGGTTTTCGTCTATATTTGCTTGCGCTCGGGCAATGGTCAGTTCATTTCGAACTGCGCGAGGTCTTCCAGCACGCGGAAGATCACAGACAGCCCCTTGTTGCCCAAAACGCTGAAACAATCGATAAATTGTTGGAGCGCTAGGAGCATTTCGCACATGAAAAAAATTTCGATATGATCTAAACAATCGAATGCTGACTTTCAAAGTAAAATTGAACAACTTTGGTTCTTTGTTCTGTGCTAAGCCTTTCCATCATAAGTTATTTCCAAGTATTATTTAATTAATTCTGTATACAGACGAAAAACAAGACTTAAACAAAAAATGTATTCACTGATCAAATCTTAACGTTGCTTATGCCCCACCCTATACAAACCATCAATAGTCCATACCGTCAAGATTTCTCTGTGTTCAAGGTGCATTTATAAAAAATATTTATTATACCGGGTTAAACATTTTTCGGTTTCAAAAGTAAAGTTAAATAAAACACAAAAAAACGATCATTTCGATGAAACTTTTATTTCATTTTAATGCTTGGACCTTCCCATTATTTACGAAATACAAAGTCATTTAAATGACCGCCTCTGGATTGGTTGCAACAGTGGATCCTTTTGAGGTGATTTTCCACCACTTTTTCGCATATTTCGGGCGGTATCTCGGCGATAACTTGAAGAATGTTGGTTTTTCAAATGCTCCAATGTTCGGGAGCATTATCTGCGTAAACACGTTCTTTGACGTTCTTCTTCTTCTTCTTCTTCTTATTCTTCTTCTTCTTCTTCTTCTTAGGCGGCAACTGGAATAGACATCCTTATCTATTATACGCCGCCCGTAGAAAGTAATTCCAAGCGCTTCGATCTTCTGCGCTTCTCCTCCAATTCGTCCCACCAAGTTTTGATAGTATTTTAAAAGCCTGGTCCTTCCAACGGAGTTTTGGTCGCCCTCTTCTGCGCCATCCATCGAGTTCGTTGTCGAAAACTTTCCATGCCGGAGCATTTGGGTCCATCCGCACAACATGACCCACCCAACGCAATCGCTGTATATTAATGCGTTTGACCACGTCGATGTCGGCATATAGCTCATACAGCTCATTGTTCATTCGACGGCGATACTCTCCGTTAACGATAATGGGTTCATATATTTTATGAAGTATTTTCCTCTCTAAAACTGCCAGTACTGATTCATTCGCTTGCGTCATAACCCAGGATTCTGCGCCATATAACAAGACAGGTAGAATCAACGTCTGGTACAGAAGTTTACGAGGGTTTTACGTGATTCTCGCCCTACCCACGGTGAGCGACACACTGGGCATATTACAATGCGATTGTCAACACCACCCTGGAATAGCCAAATAAAACTTGTGCTATCTAGGAAAAGGGGCTGACAATTTTGGTACTACCGCATATTGTCAATCCTTTCTTCGCACAGCATCTGATACAGTCGGATTTTTGTTTGTCTAGAGAGGGTTTTATCATTGAATTGCTTGCTTAGCCCATAGTAACATCTGTTAGATCTTTGACGTAGCCCGACAAAAGAAGTCTAACGACGTCAAATCACATGGTCATGATGGCCAATTGACATCGCCAAAACATGAAATTACACTTTCTGGAGACTTCTCATAAAGCTACAATCGGACGTATTGTGTGGTTCATGGTACCGCTTTGTTGAAACCCACATATCGACCAGTCCGTAATCTTCAATTGCAGGCAAAAAAAAGTCGGTTAACATACAGCCATATCGCTCTGAATTGACGGTAACGGTTCCCCCAACGTTATTTTCGAAAAAATATGACCCAACGACACCTTCAGACCATAATGCGCACCAAACAGTCACTTTTTCCGTATGCAATGGCTTTTCCACAATCACCTCTTGGTTCTTCGAACCCCACATGCGACAATTTTGCTTGTTGACGGTATCACCGAGTGAGAAATGAGATTCATTGCTGAAGAAAATTTTGTTCGAAAACTCAGTACTGAAAGCCTGTTGCTGTAGCACCCAATCAGCATAACTAACATAACATTGTGAATGGTCAGCAGGCTTTAATTGTTGCATGAGTTAAACTCTATCGTATATGGATGGAGGTGAAAATCCAAATGCAAAATATGCCATAATGAGCCGTAAGATAGACCCAATTGATGAGAAAGCCGTGGGGTCGACAAATTCGGATTATCCGCCACACTTTCACTAACAGAAGCGTTATTTGCGGCAGTGCGCACATTGCCATGATGCACAGGCCTGACCACATCTGTAACGCTTCTAGTCTCTTTAAATTTCTTAATAATCTTAGCAATTCCTTGCACAGTGGGTCGATTATGATAACCATAATCACCCCGTAATGCACGAAAAGTGCCCACGTTCGAATCACCACTTTTGTAATAAGTTTTAACTATTTGTACGCATTCTTCGACTGTTAAGTGATCCATACTCGTAAATGGCAAGCCTTTCACTAATAAATAACACTTCAGATGACAGGTACTTAATAGCTGCCAACTTTGCTAGAGCAGCTGTTTTAAAACCGCTAAATGGATAATTATTTATTTTTACAAAAGTTAAAAAAATTTAAGTATTTAAATGGATTTGTATTCAGTTAGAAAGAAATTAACTTACGTATTCATATGAAATTTACAAATTAACGTACCTGAAAATAAAAACAAAAGATGTTAGTTAATAAGTGATAAAACCGTATTAAAAACGAATATTTTTATCAGTTTATTTCAAAGCAATACTCAAAGTAATGACTGCAGAACCTAAAATTTAACTATCAAGTAAGTAAACAAAAATTTTAGGAATCTAAATAAAATTTTCATTTCATTTTGTTATCATGTCTTTAAATTGAAATGGATTATGGGTAATATTCTTATGAAGAAATTTGAAAATATCCATGTTTCAAAAATTACCTAATTTGTGTGGTTTCGAAGGTGTTGGACAAAATTCAGCCCTACTCATAAAAGAAATATTTTTTATATGGGACGATTTTTCATCTCTAGCCGATAGGTACGATCTTCTTCAAATCCAATAGGAAACCTTAGGAAATCTGTCAGTTTCGGAAATGTGCCCATATTTGTATTTTAACGATTTTGTTCGTCCAAACTCATTTTAACTATTGGACGCCCAGTCCACGTATTATAGACGCATACAAGAGCGGTTCCAAAATTAGACGGCCTGATATAAAAATGGTGCCAGTAGTATGAAAACATTTATTTTGGTGAAAAGTGGCAACCTTATAAAACATATCTTTTAACAAATTTTTTTACTATTTTTATTTGAGTCATCAAAAGTAAACGATCTCAGAACATTTGTACTCAAAGAAAACATTGGTCACCGTTATGTAATTCAATACTTACATTTGAAAGGTTTCAGTCCAATAAATATTAAAGACGAGCTAGATTTTTTTGTAAAATATTGGGTAGCAGAATTTAAATGAGGCCGTACGCGCTGCCAAGACAAGTGGTCTAGTATTTTAATTTCAGCCATCAAAAGTAAACGAGTTCAGTGAATTTGTAAATATGGAAAAAAATTGGTCACCGTTATGAAATTTAATATTTCCATTTAAAAGGTCTCATTCTAGCCATAATTAAAACCGATCTAGATTCTACTCTAGTCTACTCTACTCTAGGAGTCTGCTCCTTCCTTTACGATTGTAAAATATTGGGTAGCAGAGTTTAAACGAGGCCGTACTACCTGCCAAGACGAACACCGTAGTGGTCGACCAACTGAGGTCTCCACGGCAGACATGGTGAGAAAGTCTACAAAACAGTTTTGGGTGATCGTCGGCTGAAGATGTATGATCTAGCTGAAATGATAGGCATGTCAAAAAAGTACTATACATCGTATATTGATCAAAAATTTGAAGATTAGAAACTTATACGTAAGATGGGTGCCGCGTTTGCTCTTAATAGAGCGGACACAGCGTCATGAAGATGTTTCAGTAGAGTTTTTGGCGATGTTTCATGGCAATCAAGCCGAATTTTTGCATCGATTTACAGCCATCGATGAGACAAAGGAAAAGTTAAAACAGTATACTGCAATGGGAGAATCGTGTCCGAAGAAGGCGAAAACGGTTCCATTTGCAGGCAAGGTCATGGCGTTTGTTTTTCTTGAATGCGCGTGAGATTATTTTTATTGATTATCTTCAAAAGGAAAAAACTATCAACGGCGAATATTATGCTAATTTATTGCAACGTTTAAGTGATGAAATTATGAAAAGACTGCCGCATTTGCTGAAAAAGAAAATGTTGTTTAATCAAGATAATGCTCTAGTTCACACATCCACTATTGAATTAACGATCGAATTTTTAAATTATCTTGAATGTACTAAAAAATCCTTCTCCCACCGTAAATTAAATATATTTTGTTACTCAGTAACTCAACAAAACACATTTTGAGGCAGAAACAAAAGAAATCAGAAAGCGCGCTTTTACATTTTGGTTATACTAAGAGTTCCTGTTCCCTCCGTAAATTAAAATATGTCTGCTACTCAGTAACACAACAAAGCGCATTTTGAGCCAGAAACAACGTATATTTTTGGGCGTTTTATAAGCGAACGTCTGTAACATTGTCGACGTACATAACAAACACTCAAGAACGTTAAACAAAACAGTATTTAATATCAGTCCATTCACTTATAAATAAAAAAATACGCCACTACAGTGAAGCTAAAACCAAAAGGAAATGATTAAATTGACGCCAAACGTATTGAGAACTAATCACAAGTAAAAGTAATAAAAGATTCTACGTAAACCAGACATTCCATTGACATAATTATGTTGAGTTTCATATCGAACAAATTGGCTGTATTTATATTCCCTTCACAAAAGTTGCGTTGTTATTGTTAAGTATACTCGTATTTCAAAGATTCCCATAGTCACATACATATGTATGTGTATATGCCAACATAAGTCATCTGTCTGTCATTCAACTTTGGTTTTACCACCCCTTAGGGAATTTCAGAGAATCTCCTCATGATATGTGATCTGTTTGCCAATATCGGCGTAATTAATGAAGGCTGTGAAGGAGTCGATGACAACAACGATGATGGCAATGTTGCTGATGATCTCAATCAGATGAGAATTGCAGCATTTTATGGAAGCCGCCATATGCGGTAATGAAGAAATGGCAAGATATAACTGAATCTATGAATTATTTATAAAAGTAAATGACTTTTCAAAGAAAACAAAAGCAAATTATAAATAATAGAATGATTGGCAGCTGGAGCATACTTTATGTGAAATAGACCAACATAAAAATCATTAGCAACGAATACGAAGCAAAATGTCAAAGGCTGCCGCCGCACATTGGGGTATTTGATTAGCAAAATGGACGCTGATACAAGAAAGCTTGCTATACTCGTACATATTTATGTTCTGTATAATTTAAAGTTTTTGAACGTGTGGTTTGCTGCATGTGGTTGACCAAACTTGACAAATGAACGTCATTATTGGTCGGATGCACATTTCATACATCAAAGCTTATTTTTCGATTTAGAAAAGCGAAAAGAGCTTTTCCAGATCTTACAATTTGTTAATAAACGTTTTCAATCAGTTTGAAATGTCAGATATGTCCCATGTTCAGTACGTGGCCGGAGGAGTTTTTCGTTCGATTATATACAGCCTTGCTTATTCTATACCTTACACTCGTATTAATACGTGTTGGGGTTTAAACGAACAATTAGTGTCCTTTTTATTCAAATATACCGAAATTATTCGGTTTAACTTTAAACAAATTTAAAAAGATAACATTTCTTACTTTTTTGCTTCCTCAATTTATGTATTTTTTTGTTTATTATAAACTTCTGTTTCTATTCTCATAAATTTTATAGGTTCAAACCATCATAAATTATCAGATTATTATGAATAATAGAAACATTTTGTACGACAAATTTCAGCTTCTGCATAAATTGACTTGTAAAGTTTTTACGTACAAACATATGTCTAGATGAATCCCCAACAGTTGCAAAGTTTTTATAATAAATGCACACAACCCCTTTCAACAACCTTTTTCTCTATTTGTTTTCAATAGTTGGCCAAAACAAATTCTCCACAAAGGAATCTGTCATCTTTTATTTATAATGAAGTTTAGATATTTATGAACTAAAACTAAGTAAAACATTATTTGCTATAATAATAGCCTGGCAGACACCGTCACTGCCACTGCCACTGCCACCACCACCAACTGCAACAAATTCGAATTGACTTCTATCACACACACACACACACATATTGGTGTAACAAACATATGTATGCATGTATTTCCTGCTATGGAGCAGCAGCAGCAGCAGCAGCACATCTTGTCATATTGCCAATGCCAAAATTTTCTTAAAACTTTGTGGTAACATTAACATAACCCCAAGGCATGTTTGGGGTACGAACCACATCATCCATGTCTGTAAAAATACAGACTAGAAATGATATTTGATATATAGCAATAATACGAGGAAGACCTGCTCGTACAAACATGTATGGCCTGGCATAAAGACACCATCAAGTGGAAAAGGGAAAAGGATTGTCTGACTCTAGAAAAAGAAGAAAAAAAAACGCAACAAACTCTCAAATAAGATAGACGTAAAAAACAAGTTAAGAAGACAAAAACACTTGAAAAGGGTTACAAACCAACAAGAACTACTTAAGATTTATATTACATAAAACTATGAAATTCTAATGCAAGTGGAGTGTCAGATGTAAAATGAAAGGTTTGAGAAGAGAAATTATGCGGGGAGAGGAGGATAAAAAATCTAAAAAGAAAAGTTCTTATACAGACAGACAGAGATAAAAGTCATTGTGAAATGTTGAAATGCTTCACATAAAAGATTGTGACGTTTGGTAGAAAGGCTATGAATTTTATAGAATAATAGTTATGTCAAAAAATATACGATGGCCCTGACATGATACGCGCCCAGGGGAAATTTTTCGTCCGAACATAAACAGTCTTGCTTATTTTGCACCTTAATTAGGGGTTTAA
>JAHXMU010029136.1:42832-70078 GCA_019455685.1 Philornis downsi | reverse complement strand
AAATTATTATTATAGATTGCGTAGATTTTGTGCTTCAGAATCGTAATCAAGGTTTCACAACATGTAAGCGCTAGAGTAAAACGAAATCCATTATTTTTTCCAACAGATGGCTTTAGACATCTGTATCTCGCATGGTATACGAACGATCGGATAGTATAAGCATTAAATAATACTGAGAGAAAAAATAATATCAAATTATATTTATAGATTGCGTAGATTTTGTGGTCCAGAATCGTAATCAAGGTTTCACATAATATAAGCGCTAGAGTAAAACGAAATCCATTATTTTTTCCAACAGATGGCTTTAGTCATCTGTATCTCGCATAGTATAAGAACGTTTGGGTTGGCATTTTAATGCGGCAAGCTTAGTAACATTCTGCCGTTTTTGAAAAATTATGTTGTAATTATATCGTAAGCGTATACGCCAGAAGCTTGATTCTTTTCTTAAAATTTGTGTTAATCGTAGTCAATACAACTTTACTCATTAAAAAATCGTTGCATTCACAGAAAGAGTTTCTCACTCCCAAAGAGCTTACGCGAATTCAATTTTTAGTCTCAATCTTGGACCTACATTTTAACGACAATTCCGAGCATCAGCTTAAGAAGAATTTAATATACTTATCGATTACACGATTAGTGTCGTCAGACATAGCGCGATGACTGCCGCTCAAATAATAATAAACGAATCGATTTGCCAGATATAAATTGCCAAATATAATTCAATGAAAAAATGGTACAAATTTAATCTATTCCGGGACATTTCAGCGTTCATTGTTGCTGAAAGGACGGATAAGAAGGTACATCTCTGTACTTTAGTAACAGATTACACTTCAATGTAGAAAATTGTCAAAGAGAAAGTTTTGTTGAATTTGTTTCAATTATACTTAAAAATTTTCTTAGATTTTCGTCGAACTGGTCGATCATCAACATTTTCAAAGGCAGTTAACTTCGGCAAAGTGAGGGAAATGCTATCTGAAAATCATAACTCAAGTTCGAGAAAGGCAGCCTCAGAATTTGTTGTGCCTCAGAAATCAATTCGTGCCATTTTATGGCATTGTTTCCGTGTGAAATGCGTTGCCAATCGCCTTGTTCCAAAAGACCTAAATTTTCAGAAAAAACTCAAACACGTAGAAGACCCTGAAAACATGCTGAAACGTGTAAATTTCGAACTCGCCTCCATAAATCGCATTATAACCGTTGATGAGACATGGTTTTACGGGTTTAAGAGTCAAACCAATTAAGAAGCTACGGAATGGCGCCATCCATGGGAAAATCACGTCAAAATTGATCAAAAGTCATGCTAATACTGACTGTATTCCTTTATTATCGCGATGTTAAGCACCTGCAATTCTTGCCAGAAGATCAAATGTTAAATAAAGAATATTAAGTGGGCATTATGCGGCGTTTGAGAGACTCAATTCATCGAAAAAGTTCAGATTTGTGAAAAGAAAATTTATGGATATTACAATGTGACAATGCACCACCTCAAAAGGCAGTCATTGGCATCATCCAGCAACCTCCGCGTGCACCTGATATGGCCAAAACTCAGATTTCGTTTAACAAATGTTTGGATGATTGGATTGGATTCGTCGGCATAAGCTTACTACTTCGGAAGGTGCCCGCTTGGAAACCAACGTTTTAAATTTGAATAAACAATAAATATTTTATGCTTTATTGACCAATTACCGAACTGTACAGAATGTAGAATAGAAAAATTTACGATTATTAAATTCGAAATACTAGATTTTTCCCTACTGCATTACAAAGTAATTTTATCAAAACATATTAAATGCGCACTTAAGTCTTCCCTGTTTTTTTTTTTTTATAAAAATACAACTTTATAAATGAAAACATGTTTACAAATGATTCATCGCAAGTATTGCCATCGCTAACTACTACTTTTTCCCATCTTTCTGGCAAAGCTTGAATTCCGTCACGTTAAAACTGCTCATCTTTTGAGGTTATCCACGAATCTAGCATTTCCTTGATATGCCGATATAAGTGAAACTGCCTGTCAGCCAAACCGTGTGCCATCAAACGAAACAATTGATAATCGGACGACGCAATATCTGGATAATATGGCGGATGGGATAAGACTGTCCATTGCGGCATTTCCTGATAGGTTTTAATGGGTTTGGCCACGTGGGGCCAAAAAATGTCAAGCTGACGAATCACTTTTTCGTGCCTCTCCGCATATTGTGAACGTTTCTCGCCCAGAGTTCGGTTCAATCGCATTAATTGAAGTCGATACCGATCCCCGATGACGGTTTCCCTTGGTTCAACACCGACCTGGTTCTACCAAATACAGAGCATAACCTTCGCAGCGTGAATATTCGGCCGAGACGACGATGTAAAAGCATAATCGGGCAGCTCCCATGACTCTCTTTTCTTTAGATTGGATCCATTTTTCACTACCAGTTATAATACGATGAAGAAGATTATTCTTTTTTTTTTTTTTTTGTCACCGAAGCAGTTTTTCACTGTCCCATTGGCTTCAACTCATAAAGAACCCAAGTTCCTTGCTTTTAAATCATTCCCAACGATTGCAATTGCTTGGAAATGGCTTGGCGGGTAACTCCTAATACAGAAGCAAGCTCTACCTGCGTTTAACACGGATCCTTATCAAGCAATGGCGTCAATTTAGTGTCTTCAAAGGTTTTTCGTCTTCCTTTACGTGAACGGTCATCAACATCAAAATCACCGTCTTTATAGTGACGGAACCAATCTCGACAAGTTATTTCACCTAAAGCAGCACCTCCGTAAAGGTTTTGAAGCTCTCGATGAGATTCAATCGCCGTTTTCTTCAATTGAAAGAAGAATATCAACACTTCCGCAAATGACGATTATATGGCACAAAGTCATACATATTCCCACAACCAATAGAATATGACGTTAAAGGAAAATCACTATTGTGTCGAGGCGGTATGTTTACCATATGCCTAAGCTTGGCTCATAACGTTTACATTATGGCAGAATTGACTAGAACTTACAGCTGGCGCCATCTATTGGCAAACAGCGGGAACTTAGTTGAACACTTAGTATTTAGTTCAAACTTTTAATTGCGCCAATTCCAACCACTGTATTTAACGCAGCACCCAACCAACAAAATTCCATCTGTGCATTAAACTTTGCCAGTTTACATAAATTATTTTCGCAAATAGCGAAAAAACAACTCGAAAGACACGACACTACACACGATATACATATGCAAATACGTAACACATACATACAACATATCGCAACAGATAGCAGAAGAAGGAAAAAAACGCACAGTTTTTTTCCAATGATTAATTATGCCGAAAATATTCGTACACAAATTTTTAAAGCCCAGACGAAAAAACCCAATAAATATTAGAGGAAAAATTGTGTGCACAATTTTAGAGATAAACAGAAAAAAACCTACAAAAATTGCTAAATTAAAATGTGGTAAATTGTGAAAATTTATCACTAAAACACCATCACGACTGGAGGACAGCGACATGCGAATGGGGGCCAACCAACGGTGACGTCTGTCAGCCAGCCAAGCGATAAACCCAGCCATCAAGCATCATCACCATCGACAGCAGCCGCCACGGCCGCCGCTATATTTTGGTGGCAAGACATGCGACGAGCATGTGCCCATGTAGAAGCGACACTTCCTCCTCCAAAATGTTGCAAATGATGTGGATATGCTGTTGATGGTCGTGTTGTTTTTGTTGTCTTCTATATGCGGAAAATTAATTGCATTCAAATGCGTTGCATATTTACGGATTTTTCACAATATTTTCCATTTATTTTCATCGTCATCGCCTATCGTCATCGCCTATCGTCCAATGACTATCGCCATTGCCATCGTTGTCGTTGTCGTCGTCATCGTCAGCAACATCATCACCATCATCGCCAGTGCAATCAATGACAAAGTATGGCGATGACATCGATATTGTTTTACCATATGGGAGGCAGACCCACCAGAAGCGAATTTGCCCTGTGGATATGGATTTTAAGGCTGTGTATTTGAGTTTATCAGTGCATGTATTTAGTACTCAATAGAACCAATACGATATGCACGCATAACTACAGTGATTTCCTAAAGTATGAACTTTGTGATACAGTATCCGATAATAAAGGCTTTGACGAGAAACGGCAGAGTTGCCATCTTGAAAGCAAACAAGAATTGTAAACGTTGATATCGTAGATCAATAAATTCCGAACAATCTTTGTTATAGCTCGCATTACTTACGGCAAACTTGCATGAAAAACTCAATATTTCTCATTTCGCCGGGTTGTTATAGGGAATGTTGCTACATGTTCTCCCTCTCTTCCCTTTTTCTCCCCTAAAGGATGATATTATGCTAACTTCTCGGGATGAAACTCCATATGAAAAATGGTTGTCGAATTTGAAAAAAAGAAGCAAATTTGAGCGTCTAAAATTGTAGCACGGTCTCACCTAAGCGCTAAGGCAATATAGGGTTTTATAAAATTTAACTCAATATCACCAATAAACTTAAATATTAAAACTAGCCGACATCACGTATAGATGTTTTAAGTTTCAAGGTACCACGTTGTTTAGTATTTTTATTTGAGCCATCAAGAGTAAACGTTCTCAGTGAATTTGCAAACAAGGAAAAAATTGGTCACCGTTATGTAATTCAGTATTTCCATTTGAAAGATCTCAGATGAACCAATATTAAAGCCGATCTAGATTCTACTCTGGGGGACTCTGCTCCTTCGTTTACGACTGTAAACTATTGGGTAGCAGAGTTTAAACGGAGCCGTACGAGCTGCCAAAACGAATACCGTAATGGCCAACCAAATGAGGTGTTCATGTCAGATACGGGTAAAAAATCCACCAAATGGTATTAGACGATCATCGATGGTCGGCTGAAGGGGCGTGAACTAGCTGAAATGATAGACATTTCAAAAAGTGCTACACATCGTATATTGACCGAAGATTTGAAGATTAAAAAGCTGTGCGCAAGATGGGTGCCGCGCTTGCTTTCAATATAGCAAAAACAGCGTCGTGAAGATGTTTCAGTAAAGTGTTTGACAAAGTTTCACCGCAATAATGCCGAATTTTTGCGTTGATTTATAACCGTGGATGAGACATGGATCCACCATTTCACCACTTCACGCCTGAGATGAAGAAACAATCAAAGCAGTGGACTAGAATGGGAGAATCGTGTCCAAAGAAGGCGAAGGCGATTCCATCTGCAGGCAAGGTCATGGCGCCTGTTTTTGGAGATTCGCATGGGATTATTTTTATTGATTACCTTCAGAGAGGAAACACCATCAATGGCGAATATTGTGCTAATTTATTGCAGCGTTTAGATGATGAAATTGTGGAAAAACGCCGCATTTGGCGAAAAAGAAACTGTTGTTCCATCAAAACAATGCTCCAGTTCATACAACCACTATTGTCATGATCAAAATTTTTGAATTAAAGTTCATCTTATTCACCAGATTTAGCTCCCTCGGACTATTTTCTATTAGCAAACTTGAAAAAATGGCTCGGTGGTGAAAGATTTGCCAACAATGAAGAAGTAGAGTCTGCGTTTGATAACTATTTTGAGGAGTTTGACAGTTCTTACTATAAACAGGGTATAGAGTCTACTTAATATCACTGATAAGTGTATCGAGTTAAAGGGAGATTATGTTGAAAAATAAAGAAAATTCTTCACAACTCTTTTGTGTATCCTTTGTTAGCTCGGCTTGGTTTGGAACCGCCCTCGTAAATTATATGCTCAGAAAACATCCAAAACAATAGCTAACTCTTCACACAAATTTTGGACATTTACCTATCATGTAGGGCTAAATATACCTAAATATTTGAAGTGCTTCATCTCATACTACTTTTTGTAATATTGCAAGTTTTCAGCTACAATTTTACAGGATAGGTAAATAAAAAGACTTGAAATATATCTGTTACTTTGTATAATTTATTGAATATAACTAAATATTGAATGCAATCTCAATGTAAACTGAAATTTAAACAATTTTAACTGAATTTTTCTATGTAGTAAATTATCTTTATACTAATCGTCCATAAAGTTCAATTTTTATAGTAACGATGAAGGCAGTTTTCCATACGAAAGGTGTCAACAAAAGCAGTTTTGTGTATGAAAAGTATCAGTAAAAATGCTTTTCGGTACAAAAAGTGTTAACAAAGATAATTTTTCATTTGAAAAGTGTTAACGATGACTATAAAGACACTTTTCTACAAGAAAGGCATCATTCAAAGCTGTTTTCCATTAAAAAAAGCCATTAAAGGCAGTTTTCTACAAGAATAGTATCAGTAAAAAAAGTAACAATAAGAAAAGTGTCAACAACAAAAGTATCAATGCGAAAAGTGGAAAAATATAGATTTCTAAGCGGAAAGTGTTCAGGAAGAGAGTTTTCTGTACAAAAAAAAAATCATTAGAGACATTTTCTTAGATTGAAACTGGCTATGAAGACTTTTCAATACGAAAAACTTTTTTTATGTAAATAAAGTCAATGAAATTAATTAAAATTTCTCAAAAAAAAATCTTAATAAAATCAACTTTCATACGTCAATATAATTAATTTCGCAAGTTTTTGAATTATATTTTAAACGATCTTGAAACAGATTGAACGCAAAAAGCATATTACATTGATGATCGATCATGAATTCAAACACGAATATAATAAAACAGTAATATCATTCACCATTTCGTCTCTTAATCTCCCTGGTTTATCTAATATAAATAGAAATGTCGCAAGATGAAATTCTTATCGCGCGTTGACACCAATTTTCGTAATTCTTTACGTGTTCAGTCTTGTTTCTACTCCTAAAAGTGCAAATTTCGAAAACTCTCTTTTCATTGTGCGCCTATTTTTCAAGTGAAATATATAACCGAATTACAGTGGATTTAGTCTTTAGTGATTAGTCTACCCGGTGGTCCATTAGGCATTCAGTCAGTTAGTCAGAGATTTAGGATTCATATACATGATCCTTTGGGACAGGATCTTCACTTTCTTTTTTTTATTTTAGTATAACGCTTGCAACTTGCCTTTATGTATGAAACACAATATCATTAAAACGAGCGCCTCTGAATTGATTGCAGTTGTGGATCCCTTTGGGGTAGTTTTCGACCACTTTTTCGAACATTTTGAGCAGTAGCTCGGTGATAACTTGACAAATGTTGGGTTTCAAATGCTCCAACGTTTGTGATTAGGCGTAAGCGCGGTACATGACGTAGCCGAGCAAAAAAATCTAATTTCAAGATTTAGTGGCCTATTGACACAACGTGGAAATTCGCTTTCTGGAAACTTCTCTTGCAATATAGGCAAAATCGATCGTGTTGTACTGCTCGTGGTACCGCCTTATTGAAACCACATGTTGTCCAGCTCATAATCCTCAATTGCAGAACAAACACAGTCGGTTATCATATTCGGATTATCCGCTACACTTTCACTAATAGAAGCGATATTTTCGGCAGTGCGTACATTGCGATGATGTACAGCCCTGTCCTCATCTGTAGCGCTTCCAGTCTCTTCAAATTTCTTAATAATCTTGCTAATTATTTTGCACAGTATGTCGATTACAATCATCTCGTAATGTAAATAAAATTTCGTCTACGACCCTTATATAGGGTGTACTTATTATTTTGACCATATGTGTACCTCATCTACGTTGTTAATAATGCAACTAATAATGCCAGCATGGAGAATAAGAGGAGAATATTGCTTGCCAGCAGCAAGCAACTAAATGGTAAAACTACCTGTTGACAAACAAAATCCCAGCTACACTAGACGTTAGTTTTACCCGTCTTGTTGTATGGCGCAAAATCCTAGGTTATGACGCAAGCGGAAGAATTAGTGTTGAAAGTCTTCGAGAGAAAAATATTCTGGAAAATGTAAGACCCCATCATAGCTAACTAAGGGCATCGGCGTCGCATGAACAATTAGCTATATGACCTGCGTGTCGACATCGACGTAAATACGCGCATAAATATACAGCAATTATGTTGGCTTGCTTGTGTTGTGCAAAGATTCAGGGGTTTCAAATATTTCCGACCACGAACTCGATAACGGCACTAAAGAGAGACCAAATCTCCATTGGAATGAAATACTGCCAGAACTTGGTGTGATGAATTGGAGGAGTGCTTGCAACAATTTTCTACATACGGCGTATAAGGATGTCTATTCTAGTCGCCACCTAAGTAAGTAAATGTATCTCATACGAAATTCATGTGATATTGCAACTACACTACAAAAATATCCGATATATGTAGACAAAACTAAATTTATCATGAAAATACCGAAGAAAATAATAAAACCTAAGAGACATAGACAATTGCTTGCAAAATTTTCTTCGAAATTGCCTGAACATGACCAAGTCAGGGAATATTTGTACAGATATTTAGGCGCCACCTTGCACTAAATTATCATATTAAGTGAATACAAAATCAAACGGTCGAGAGATTTACCTCCGATTTACCCATCTCATACATGCAGCAAGCACTTCCTTTTTGTAATTAATATAATTAGGAAGTATTTGGACAGATATATGGGCACCAGTTTGTGCGATTGCACTAAAGTGAATACAAAATCTATCGGTCGAGAGATTTTCCTCCGCAGCAAACACTTCCTTTTTGCAATCACTGTAATTACACTAAATCATCATCGCGTTTATCATTATAACTATGTGTAGGGTGTCATTATTGCGATCAAATTCACAGAGAGAGATATGCGAGTAACAATTAGTTCCACTAAAACCAACCATGGCATTCAAGGATACAATTTGTGCGGAGGCACAGTTGGGTGTCACGTAGCCAGTGGTAGGCAGCTGGCTGGTCATTGATGTCAATTACCAGGCTCGTGTGTATTTTATTTTGAATTATACACGAGCCTATTATTTTCATGCGTCCTTTACATAATTTACTGTTGCAATGTTTTTGACGGAAAATCGATATGGCAAATACTAATGAGTTAGGAGTTGTGGACAACATCGCGGCACCAATATTCGAGGCTTTTAGTTAAGAATTTTTTTTTTTTTTTTTTTTGACAATTCGAGCAGAGTTAAAATGTAAAATACTTTGTCATTGAGTACATGTGAAAAGTAACATTTGGATTTTATTTTTTTTTTCTTTATAATTTGATTCATTTAATATATATTTCATTCGATTGTTATTACCCAGAGTATTTAGTTTTTAAGTCATTTATGGTTTATTGACATGCATTGTTAAATCAGTCTGAAAACGAGCTTAGGCTTCTCATTATATAAACGAAACATATTTATAATGAAAATACTAACATATGTAACAAATCTTGTTACCTTTATCAAATATTTTGTTACACATTTGGATAACAACAGCGTAAAATTGTCATATCTTCGTTTAAACTTATGCAATTCCCAAAAAAATTGGTACTCTTCCGATCCTGAATATTACAAATTCTATAGTGTGAATTCCCATCTCAGATGTGAATTTGTAGTGATTGAGTTACAGTCGTGCTGCAAAGTTGTAACTGAGAATTGAAAATAAAACATTACGAGGACGGTCGTAAAACTAGCCGATTTGACTTATGTTTTTAAGCTTACGAATTGGAAATGGTCCAGGAAAGCTAAGTCTAGCGAACAAGGTGCATGATGAAGCGATTTAATTCATTAATTTTGGCCATTGCAATAGGGGATGTATGAACTGGAGCATTGTCTTGATAAAATAACATCTTCCTTTTTCCCCAAATTCGGCCTTTTTCCCATAATTTCATTACCTAAGCGCAGCAATGAATTTGCATAACATTCATCGTTGATGCATTTTCCTTTCAAAGGATAATCAATAAAAAAATTCCAATGCGTTCGCCCTCTTTGGACACGATTCTCCCACTTTAGTCCACTGCTTTGACTAATATTCTCATCTTCAAATATTCGATCAATATACGATGTATAACACTTCTTGAAATGCCTATAATTTCAGCTAGTTCACGCACCTTCAACCGACGATCGTCCAATACCATTTTGGGGATTTTGCTTAACCGTGTCTGGCATGGACACCTCAATTGGTCGACCACTACGGCCTCGTTTAAACTCTGTTAGCTCAGTTTTAATATTGGTTATACTGAGACCTCTCAAATGGAATTACTGAATTACATAACGGTGACAATCGGTTCATATTTGCGCATTTTGATCACAAGAACACGAGGTGTGATAAAAAATAACCGTTATTTTCAAATTTCGCGAGTTACGTATGTTCGATTTTCGCATTTGTTTTCTGTTACGTTGGTACACATGTCTGTTATATATGTTGACAATATCGCCATTTTGGATTGTCAGTTTGTTTTTGACAGATAAAAAGGTTAGTCGTGCTTTTTGGGTGTGCTGTTCAATTTTTTACTATTCGCAAAAGTGGATCAAAGAAACTGTATTAAGTTTTATGTAACAAATGAAATTAAATGCGCAAGGACATTTGAAATGTTGACTGTGGCGTTTGGCGAGTCTACTATGAGCAGAACACAAGTTCAATTGTGGTACAACCGGTTTAAGGAAGGCCGAGAAGATGTCAATGACGATGCTCGTTCTGGTCGCCCGAGTACGTCAACAACCGATGAAAACATTGAAGCAGTGAAGAAAATGATTTTGGATAACCGTCGAATCACTATTAGAGAGGTTGCTGATGATGTTGGCGTATCGTTCGGCTCATGCCAAGCAATTTTTACGGATGTTTTAGGCATGAAACGCGCGGCAGCGAAGATTGTTCCAAAATTGCTAAATTTTAAGCAAAAACAACGTCGCATGAACATCGCCCAGGAGCTGTTGAACGTCGTCAACGGCGATCCAGATTTCCTCAAAAACGTCATAACTGGTGACGAATCATGGGTGTATGGCTATAACATTGAAACGAAAGCCCAATCATCCCAATGGAAGCGTCCAGAAGAGCCAAGACCGAAAAAAGCACATCAAGTTCGTTCAAATGTGAAGGTTTTGCTTACTGTTTTCTTCGATTGCAATGGCGTGGTGCATCATGAATTCTTACCACAATGTACGACATTGTGGCAACAAGGAATATTACCTTGAAGTTATGCGCCGTTTGCGTGAAGCAATTCGTCAGAAACGCACAGAATTTTGCAAAAATCAATCATGAATTTTGCACCATGATAACGCACCAGCTCACACATCGATGCTTGTGCGTGAGTTTTTGGCCAAAAACAACAACGCAAGCAGGCCTCAACCACCGTATTTACCGGACTTGGCCCCCGCTGACTTTTTCCTCTTCCCAAAACTGAAGGCACCGATCAAAGGAAAACGTTTTGCTACGATTGAGGAGATAAAAGAAAAATCGAAACAGGAGCTGTTGGCGATACCAAAAAGCGCGTTTCAGAAGTGTTTCGAGGATTGGAATAAAACGCTGGCACAAGTGTATTATATCTGAGGGGGATTACTTTGAAACGGACGAGATAGTTATTAATGAATAAATAAATACTTTTTAAAAAAAAATTAAAGTAACGGTTATTTTTTGATCACACCTCGTACATCGACAGATACACAGAAGGACAGCCAGGTTCAAAGAGTGATCGATCGATATATACTTTGTCTGTATTATGATCCATATGCGTTGAAAAAGAAAAACAAATATGTTGGTAAATTAAGAAAGATTTGTGCTTTTGCTAGGATGCAAAATATCAAAACTAACACACATATACAAACAATAACAACAATTGCTTTTACAGGTATCCTTATGAGAAACCGATGACAGTTGTATATGAAGATAACACCTCCCAACATAAATTATTTGACAACGATTTGATTTGAATTTTGTTCTTAGATTAGAAATCGATTTTCAAACTAGGCTTTAGTTTTCGAAACATCGTATTAAAAAGTTTGCGAAAAGATAAATTTTTTGATACCCATTTTTTGATAAATATATGAAGTCGTTTGGAGTCGAGTTTAGTGTTGAAGTTTTCACAGCGACTTGAGTTTTATAACACCTTTTCTAGTTTTCGAGATAGAGTTTGGAAATATTAAATTTAGAGCCTTACACGAATGGACGATCCAAGCGCAAGCGTAGTGCTAAATTTCACACAATTCTACGCGTCTGAAATAAAATCGATTAGTCGTCCTAACAGGTACCTGTAAATTCGTTATCAATACCTGCAGAAATGTGTTTATGGGTACGACTAACTTACTTATTTGCTTTGCTTCGTAAACAGTTGAAAAATCAAACATACCTGAAAGTAAAAAGAAAAAAACAAGAAATATTTACAATTGAATTATTTTTCGAAAGTATTAAAATATAAATAAATATAAAATAAATATATTTAATATAAATAAATATATTTAAATTGGAAAATTCATAGGACATTTATAGTTTCTGAGGTAACAGATAATAACAATGCAAAAATTCCCTATTTTACAGACTTTCAAGCGTTTATTTCTAACGAGTTTATTCTGGAGTGCCTAATAGAAATTCGTATTTATAGCAAATGAGGGTAATGTTTGAACCTAAGATTAGATTAGAATTAGAAGAATTACCTGATTGAATTCATTAGTAAATTGATTGTTTAATTGAAATTAACCAAAATAATTTACTTTCGTTTCCACTTAAATTGAAATAAAACATCCTTAGTTAAGTTTTAAATATTTGAATTATGAATATTTATCATGATTTGTGAAACGAAACGATTGTTTGAGAATGTAAAATCCAATTCAATCAGTCGTGAAAATGTAAAGAACTCCTGTTTTGTTATGCTCAGGTGGCAACTGAAAGGCAAGTCGGGGTCTTGTGGTTGAAATTGACAAGAACTCTCGCCTAGTTTTTGCCAGTCACAGCTCGGTTCATATCGCCTGCAAAGTTAGTGTACAAAATCCACGATAAGTGTTCAGTATTATTGGAAATCCAGATCTCTTGGATTCCGATTCCCCATTAGATACGTAGTTTTCTTGATTTACTTCAGTCTGGTGAGCCAGAATATACCGGGTTATCCACTTTTCCGTTTTCAAAAGTAAAGTTAAATGAAACATATACATAAAGCTATGATTTCGATAAAACTTTTATTTCATTATAATGTTTGGACCTTGCCATTATTTACGAAATACAAAGTCATTTAAATGACCACCTCTGGATTGGTTGCAACAGTGGATCCCTTTGAAGTAGTTTTCGACCACTTTTTCGCATATTTGGAACGGTATCTCGGCAATAACTTGACAAATGTTGGTTTTCGAATGCTCCAACGTTTGAGTGTAATCCGCGTGTAAACACGGTTTTCGACGTAACACCACAAAAAAAGTCTAACGGCGTCAAATCGCATGATCTTGGTGGGCGTGGAATTACGCTTTTTGGAAACTTGTCATGGAATAAAGCCAAAATCGATCGTATTTTGCAACTCGTGACAACGTCTTGTTGAAATCACATATTATCCAGTTTATAATCTTCAATTGCAGGCCGAAAAAAAGTCCTATCGTACAGCCATAACACTCTGAATTGACGGTAACGATTCTTCCGCCGTCATTTTCGAAAAAATGCTCCCCAGTGACACCTGTAGACCATAACTCGCGCCCAACAGTTACTTTTTCCGGATGCAATGGTTTCTGCACAATCAATTCTGGGTTCTTCGAGCCCCATATGCGACAATTTTACTTGTTGACGTAACCACCGAGTGAGAAATGAGCTTCATCGTTGAAGAAATTTGTTTTTCGGAAAATCAGCATTGAAAGCCTGTTGCTGTAGCACCTAATCAGCATATAGACAGCGTTGTGAATGCTCAGCTGGCTTTAGTTGTTGAGTGAGTTGAACTCTAAGGTGTGTAAGGAGGTGCAAATCCTAATGTAAAATATTGCATAATGAGCCGTAAGGTAGGCGCAATTGCTGGACAACGCCGTGGAATCGACAATCGACTCTTTCACTAACAGAAGCGATATTTTCGGCAGCGCGAACATTGTGATGATGCACAGGCATCACCATATCTGCAACGCTACCAATCCTGTTCAAATTTCTTTATAATCTTGGCAATTCCTTGCACAGTAGGGCAATTACGACATTAATCTCCCCGTATTGCACGAAAAGTTCCCATGTTTGAATTGGTAAAGTTGGTGTAAGTTTTAACTATTCTTACGCGTTCTTCGGTTGTTAAACGAACCGTATTCGTAATTGGCAAACCTTTTACTAAATAAATAATACTTCAGATGACAGGTATTGCCAGACCGGCTGCTTTGAAAGCACTAAATGGATAACTCTTTACCACTGTCATGGAAATGTCGATATTGTAAATTAACAAAAGTCAAATTGATTAGGAGATCATAAACATGATACCTTTGAATTTAAATTCTTGTACCCATTAAGGATTTATATTTGTTGCAGGACCAAAGAATACAGATCTTACTTATTTATTTTATATATCTATCTATACCTGCATATGTCTTGTAACATTTCCCGAGGGTTTTGTAGAATAGTACAGAGTATTCCAAATGGTCAACAACTGGTTCGAATACAGTGGAAAATGCCAGTGTAAAAGATAAGAGAACTGCTAGATTTATGTACTGTTCGGCCTGGTAACGTATGTAATGTTTATATTCCTGAGTATTACATTAATCTGTTGAATAACATATTCAATTAGGAACATAAAATCGATTGAATCTTAATGTATTATGTTATATTTCATATAGCGACCGTAGCGTGATGATTAGAGCACGCAACTGTCGTTCTCATGATCCCAGGTTCAATTCCTCTTATAGCCACCTATTTTTATTGGAGCTGCAGTCATCCCGGTGTGTCTGATAAATACTTCAAGTAGTCGAATAATCGAATTCGCAAAGTTTGATGTTCAGAAACGTCGTTAAACTGTAGTTCCCGTTTTGTTTGTCTAAAAATAAAATGCGTGTAGGCTTAACGAATGTGAGAAGCTCTCCCACATCTCATTCATATCCCAATCATTTGAAACATTATTGATATTTTACAAAAAACCACTACATTGTTATTCTAAATAAAACGTCCTCTTACTAGGACAAATTTACGAAAATTTAAACTTCGGAAAAGTTTCGTTATTTGCCTTTAAATTATGCAATCTAAAATATTTCGCCATATTTGGAAAATGCCATAAATCAAATCCTATTTTCAAAATAATTTCCTACCTTGACTTTGAGATGTGTAACCTTTGTGATAATCTAGAGATCCTTACAAATACAATATGTCACAATCATACCCTAAAAACACCAAAGGAAGCTTATTAACGTTCACCAGCCATTATGCCACAAAGGACCATGTTAAAACTACATTATCCACACCCTGGCAGAAACAGATATCCCACGAGATGCTGCTACAGATAACGCAACATAAAGTAGCACAAAAGACGACATGTAAATGGTGTTGTAAATTGTTAAATTATGAGACAGTTTAAATGCGTAAATATCAACTGACCAAACACCACCGAAACGTCCAACTGCCGAAGACAAATAACACCAATAATGTCACAACACGCGGTCCTACTAAAATTGCCATCCCCAATCCTATTGTCACTACCGCCACCAATATCAACATCATTATCATCATCATCATTTTCATCATCAACAACACCATCATGATTATCGTCATCACTATCATTTGTTTTATCAGATCAGATCTGAACTTAAAATACCCCAAAGTGTAAATGGTCCACAAACAATTGAGAGTGGATAAGCGTGCATATACGAACGAGTACATGCGATGGGGCTCATTGAAATATGCGCTAATTGTTTTAAATAATGGCACCCTGGCAACATTCAACATTCGAAATTCAACGCATGCAATGCTTTATCTGGAACGGAGCACGTAAGAACTAAACCAGCGGCAACTGTTGCCAGCCTGCCTGCCTGCCTGCGTGCCAGCCTGCTTACTTGTCTCTATGCGTCCGATTTTTAGCTGATGATATTGCAACTACCGAGGTGGCTGCTGTCATTAAACTTAGAATTTACAATGTTCTGCTGTTGCCACAACTACAGCTCCTGGGTGACTTTTTGAAATGACACTCTAGCATCGAGAAAGGGACGCACTAGCAGCAACAGCATCATCATCATCATCATCATCAGGAAAATAAGAGAGGAAATGTGAATGAAATAAACTGGTTGCCAAAATATGTAAAGTACTTAATCCAAATCGAAATATGCGAACTGAATACGGAATGATACAAACAAATTAAATGTGTATGGAAACTGTGAACATAGACAGATATTTCTTACGTTACCCAGTAAACCTCACTGGAATTGGGACATGAGTGATTCGCTAATCATGTAGTTTAAAGCGATAGCTTGTAAATCTGTCTACTTCGTTTGCAAACAGTGACGAATTTAAGCGACAGGTGGCGATATACATTCTGTCAAAGTAGTACCGTTAATCTGTACATATAAAATTGAATGTTTGCATTTTTTTATCTTTCTTCCGAATAAGTGTCTTTGCGATGATGCGCAAACATCCGCTTGTCCGTAACGCTACCAATCTCTTCAATTTTCTTTATAATGTGGTCAATTCCATGCCCAGTAGGTCGATTATGACGATCAAAATCACTTCGTAAAGCACGAAAAGTGCTCGTGTTTGAATCACCACTTCTGTAGTAGGTTTTCTCCTGTTGTTAAACAATCCATATTCGTAAATGGCAAACCTTTCATTAAATAAATAACACTTCAGATGACAGGTATTTAATAGCTGACAGTCTTGCCAGACCGACAGTTTTGAAACCACTTTACCCTGTACTATGAATATGTGGTTGGAATTGACTCGTTATAGCTTATTTCAGCGACTTTCACGCGATTAAACTTTTGAACAAAATTCAAGTCTTTCGGAAATAGTTGAATGGTAAGGCGTTTTACACTCAGATAATAGTTTAAAATGATACAAATTGATTCGTGAAAAACAGAATGTTCAGTGGCCATCCCTCCCCCTCTCTCTCTCTCTCTCTCTCTCTCTCTTCCTCCCTCTCTCTCTCTCTCTCTCTCGCTTGAATGACGATTTTCAACTATTCATTTCCTTACTTTACCGATGTTAAGTTCAGTTCCGGATGTTGATGATTAACTAGAGCCAGAAGCAAATCTTCCACCACATCTCGACCGTTTTTCAACGCACTGTACCACTCATATGTACATGAAGTCACCATAAAATTGTTAGTGATTCGGCAGTGATTCGGAAATTCAATTTGTTGTTCTATATTTTTATCCATTATACAATAAACTGAATGATAGATCGCACAAAAATTTCACCACCTCAGCATAGAGGGCAGTTGTGCCAATTTAACGGTAAAAAAATTTTGACAAATCCTTTTAGATGAGATTGTTGTAATGGTCTTTTCTCAATACTTTTTTGAAAAAATTTATTTTGCACTTCGACCTCAAATTTCACTTTAATAGTGAAATTACAATTTCTGAAAAATGTAACTATAGAGCCAGTTTGTATAAGGCATTTTTGTAACTTTACATAACAGAAACTTGGAAGAAAGACAACAAAAGATTCATCCATTTCCTTCACTTTCCGCATGCAAAGAACAATTTTTTCAGTGCACTGTACCACTCATATGCAAATAAAGACATCATCAAATTTTCAGTGATTCGGCACAAAAAATTCAATTTGAAACACAATATTTGAGATAATAATTGTAAAACAAACTAAATGACAGATTGCACTAAAACTTCACCTTCTCAGTATCGAAGCTGGCTTTGCCAATTAAACAGTAAAAAGAATTTTGAAAAGTCCTTTAAGACGACTTTTTTTTAATGATCACTTCCCAATACTTTTTTGACAAAATGTTTTATGCACTTCGACCTCTTAATACAACATTATTTTTCTCTTCAAATGTTTTCGCTTCATTCTCATTGCCGGATGTCGTTTAATGAAATAATTTAATTACAATTTCTATAAAATGTGATTGTAGGGCTAGTTGGTATGAAGCATTTTTGCAACATTCCTAACAGAGACTTGAAACAAAGACAACGGAATATTTTCAACCATCCCTTTCCCTCACTTTCCGCATGTAAAGTGCAGTTTAGGATATTGATGCACAATCCAAGGATCTAGGATCAAATCTTCCACCACATCTCGATCGTTTTTCAATGCACTGTACCACTCATATGCTAATAAAGTCATCATAAAATTTTCAGTGATCGGGCACAAGAAATTCAATTTGAAACACAATATTTGAGATAAATTTTTTGTGCGATATTTTTATCCATTGCAAAACAAACTAAATGACAGATTGCACTAAAACTTCACCTTCTCAGTATCGAAGCTGGCTTTGCCAATTAAACAGTAAAACGAATTTTTAAAAGTTCTTTTAAAAGGCTTTTTTTAATGATCACTTCTCATTACTTTTTTGACAAAATGTTTTATGCACTTCGACCTCAAATGACGCTTTAATAAAGGGTGTCCTAACAAGAACGCAAGATTTAAATTTGGCGCCATTCGAAGTGTCAATGTTTGACATTTAAACAATTGCTATTGTTTACTAGTAGAAGGTACGAGGTTAGTAAAAATGGAGCGCTACACGAATGAACAACGCATTCTCATTGTAAGATTGTTTTACCAAAATGGTGAAAGTTTTCCGGCTACAGTTTGCAAATTGCCATTAGTTTGGGGTCACAAGAATGCTCCAAAAGGGTCAACTGTAAAGAGATTAATGGATAAATTTGCCGAAACTGGATCTGTTAGTGATGTAAAGACAACGCGCCTTCGACCAGGTCGATCGACCGACAATGTCGCAGCTGTACGTGTTGATGTCGCTCAAACTCCATCCATCTCAATTCGACACCGAGCTCAACAAATTAGTGTCTCCAAATCCACTATGCAGCGAATTTTGACGAAAGATTTGCATCTTCATGCATACAAAGTTCAATTGACTCAGGAACTGAAGCCAGCTGACCATAGACAACGAAGGGAGGGCATCATTACAGAGACTTGGAACAAAGACAACGAAAGTCTAGCTTACAATATGAACTCGCAATAAATAGAAACTGAAGGGAAAGCAGATGAAATTTTAAATCTTTTGTATTATTATTTGAGCTTTAAGAAGCCAAAAATTACTAAAAATTAATTAAAGCTTAAAAATTTTGAAGATCAATTCTTTCATTGGGTTATGCAAATACGAACACTCACTACTTTTTCCCTCAATGCCAGAGGATATTTACAGCGTTTCGCTATGTTGCGCACTGACGATAATAATGATTTTGGCTGCAATTGACATATAAAATATACGATTATTGTGTTCACAAAAATACTCTGAATGTGCGGCAATGGCAGAAAACGTTGCAAATGCACATACGTGTGGTAACTTCACAACTTTGTGGAGTCACGATTATAAATTGCCACAAACATATGAGTAGAAAGCGATAGGGAGAGAGCGAGTAGACAGGCGGTGTTGTAAATGAAATTGGTAACAACACACACAAAAAAAGGCATTAATAAAGGAAAACTGACCAACAGAAGTGTCTTAAATGCCGGAAAAAACAATAAACAATTGTGAATAATAAATAAACCAACGAATAGCAAACACTTTGCAAGCTGTAAGCCAAATTGGAAAATTGCGAATAACACCAATATGGAAACTAAATTGTATTATGAACACATTTCACATCCAATCCAGTCACTAAATGAAACTGCGGACAAACGAAAGACACATCGAGTGTCAGGCCATTAGCCATCAGATGAACACGAATGTCAATCAACAATGCAAATACGGTAAAGTGTGAAGAAACAATTAGAGGATAGATGTGATTTTACGATTTCCTTATTTGTGGTTTGACAACATGGTCATTTAATGTGTAGTAAAAAGAAATCCTTATTTTTCGCATGATTTTTAAGGCTTTATTTCACATAATTAAAATTTTCTGATTTAAGCCAAATATGCATCATTTTGTGCCATCATTTGTTGGCATTTTGAAGATAATTCCTTCATGCCTTTCTCATAGAAATTCTTGTTCTTATTGGCAAGCAGCTCGACGATCGACTGTTCCGATTTTTACAAGCTTATCTTGAGGCAAAATTCTCTCCAGCAATATCATTTGCCATGGATAAAAATAAATGGTAATCGCTGAACGTCAAGTTCGGACTACAGTAATATTGCTTAATATCCTGTCAACCAAGTTCACGAAGTTTCTGGAGAGTCACTATCTATGTGGATATGAAAAATCATCCCAAAAAGTACACCATTTTTTTTATTGTTTTTGAAAAATCGGCCAAAAAAATGTTCATATAAATTTGAGTGAAATTTCATATGAAGTGCCGTCCATAATTATGGCACATTTTTTCTCTGATTTTCAAGCTATTTTTCGTAACCTGTTTAGGGGCGTTGTACTGGTTTTTGATAAGAGATTAATCCAGGTTTGATCTCCGGCGGTGTTGTTACAACTTAGTTATTTCTCTACTACTGCATATGGGTTGGTTTAGAGTTAATTGAGGGCCAATTCTTACCTGCCGGACAGTAAGTTCTGGGCGAAAGAATTGACGGTTTTAGAATAATTGAACAATTTCTCAGAGTTGAGAAATTATACAATTAAAATTAAGATTTAATATACGAGTATATAAAATATAAAAAATGCAAATGAATTATAGTTAATTTAAGATATACATATATATATATATATATATATATATATATATATATATCTATATATTTCTAGAGATTGAGATGCTCACCGTGCAAGCTGTGCTGCAAAAGTGGCTGATTTTGAATGAGTACAATAATAATAAATAATTCACAATAATCATTGTGATATTTATCGATAATTACTTAGATTAGTTTTAGATAACTGAAATAAGAGCGTTATCTTTTATAATATTTAAATTTCATATTTTCATTAAATTCAAAATTAATTCATTATACTTAAAAGTAAGTATAAACTTGGAAGTTTATACAGACGTTATTTCAAAACGAAAAAGTACCCAAAAAAATACGATATGAAAAATTGCCCTTTTTTGTGTATGGCGACTCAAGCAACTGCATTCGATTTTTATATAAACCTGCAATCGCAATGTAAGTTTTTTTTGATAATTAATTAAAAAAAAAATAAAACTTTGGATTTTTTATCTTTGACGCTTACTTTAATTTCGGATTTCTATCCAGTTTTGCGAGATGAAGAATTTCATCAAAGTAGGAACTTAATCCAACTGATTAAAAAAAAAATTTTGTTGAAAACGAAGATCTTAACACCAAACTTATTTCTTAATTGAATGAACTCCTCCAACAAATTGAAATTGTATTTAATTGAAAACTTTTAAAAATAATTTCGAAAAGGACGTTAAATAAGGAATGATACATCGAAGGTATCACAAAATATAATATTTCTATGTCAAGACTTCTTTCGAAATATTATTCGAAATTATACGATAAATTATCCAGTGATTTTTTATGATTTTTCATATTCAATTTGGGCAATTTTTCATAAATATTCTTTAGGCCTTCCTGACGGTCAAACCAGACTTGGTCATCATTTGGCCCGACTCATCGTGATCCATTTTTCGTCACCAGTCAAAACGAAGATCTTAACACCAATCATATTCCCTAATTGAATGAATTTAACAAAAAAATTAATCTGTATTGAATTGGAAACTTTCCAAAATAATTTCAAAAAGGGCGTGAAAAAAGAAATCGAATACACAAAAGGATGAAGAAGTTGGTACATTGAAAGGATCACAAAATATTCTACTTTTGGGTCAACACTTCTTTCGAAAGAATATTTGAAATTATACAATAAATAATCCAGCGATTTTCTTCGACTTTTCATATTTAATTTGAGAAATATTTTGTAGGCCGGCTTGGTCATCACTTGGTCATTACTTGCGCCAGCTCATCATGATTCGGTCACTACCGTTTTCGGCTGACATGGTCGTAAATTACCCACTTTTCGTCACCAGTCAAAACGAAGATCTTAACACAAATCATATTCCCTAATTAAATAAATTCAACAAAAAAATAATCTGTACTGAATTGGAAACTTTCCAAAATAATTTCAAAAAGGGCGTGAAAAAAGAAATCGAATACACAAAAGGATGAAGAAGTTGGTACATTGAAAGGATCACAAAATATACTAATTTTGGATCAACAATTCTTTTGAAATTTTATCCGAAATTATACGGTAAATAACCCACTGAGTTTCTATGATTTATCATATTTATTTTGGGTAATTTTTCATAATATTATTTGCCATCATTTGCGCCGACTAATCGTGATTTGGTTACCACCGCTTTCGCTTGAAGTTGTTGCAAGTGACCAACTTTTTATCAGCAGTCACCATCCACTTCAGAAATGGACCGATAATATTGAGATTCTGCAGCGATTCGCATATGAAAATTCGGCGCATGAGTTGTTTTTGCGTTAACTCGAGAGGCGGCCACAGATAGAATCCTTTTTTGTATCCAGACTTATACGAGTAGTTCCAAACGGTTTGTTCTGCAATATTTAGTTTCTGCGTAATACAAAACAGTCCTTTCATGTCAAATGTGCTTGATGATTTCCATTATTCTATCGACATTTGCACCTTTCAAATTATGGTGCATTTTTTACAATAAAATTGTCGACACCGAATCAACGAAACTAAAATTGTGAGTGATTGGCTGCTAAATAATCTTGAATCAGGAATATTCACATTTTCAGGTGCAAGAGCTGTATTATCGACTTCATCGCAGAAAAACTCTCAAATACAATGTAAGAGGGCGTACCCAAAACTAGCCGACCTGACGTATAGATGACCAGTAGTCTAAAAAAAATTATTTTGGTGAAAAATAGCAACATTATAGAACATATATTTTAAGTTTCAAGGGGCTATGTTGTTTATTACTTTTATTTGAGCCATCGGAAGCCAATGATCTCAGTCAATTCGTAAACATGCAAAAAAAATTGGCCATCATTATGTAATTCAATATTTCCATTTGAAAGACCTCAGTCCAACCAACATTAATTAACTCCGAGCTAGATTCTACTTTGGAGGAGTCTGGTCCTTCGTTTACGACTGTAAAATATTGGATTGCAGAGTTTAAACGAGGCCGTACCAGCTGCCTAGTCGAACACCGTAGAGGTCGACCAATTGAGATGTCCACGCCAGACACGGTTAAGAAAATCCACAAAATGGCATTGGATGATCATCGGCTGAAGGTGTGTGAGCTAGATGAAATGATGGGTATTTTAAAAATGCTTTATCTCCTAGTATATCGACCGAAGATTTGAAGATCAGAAAGCTGTGCACAAGATGGGTGCCGCGCTTGTTTTCAATAGAGCAAAAACAGCGGAATTAAGATGTTGCAGCAGATTGTTTGGTGATGTTTTTTCGTCGATTTATAATCACGGACCAAATATGGGTCAGACACAGGAACAGTCAAAACACTGGTCTGGAATGGAGAATCGTGTTCGAAGAAGTTGGAGACGGTTCCATCTGCAGACGTCTGGTCATAGCGTCTGTTTTTTGGGGTTCGCATGGGATTATTTTTATGAATTATCTTCAGAATCGAAAAAGTATCAACGGCGAATATTATGCTAATTTATTGCAGCGTTTAGGTGGTGAAATTATGGGGAAAAGGCCGCATTTAGCAAACAAGAAAGTGTTGTTTCATCAAGATAATGCTCCTGTTCACACATCCACTATTGCGATGCCAAAATGCAATTCGATCTCGTGCAATTCGAAATAAGGTGACCATTGCTCGAGTGCAAGCAAGTATTGAGGAAAACCCCGAAACTTCCACCATGCGATATTCTCAGCAGTTAGAGATGTCTAGGCGGTCTTTGCAAAGAATTTTACATATGTTATATCTTTTCCCATATAAAATGCAATTGGTTCACGAGTTAAAACCAAATGATGCACAAGAACGCATTTAATATAGTCGCTGTTAACGTTACTTATGCGCCACCCTTTATAAACAGGGTATAGGAGCTATTGAATATCGCTGGAAAAAGTGTATCGAACTAAAAGGAGTTTATGTTGAAAGCAAAGAACATTTTTCGTAGCTTTCTTGTGTCTTCTTTATTAGGTCGGCTAGTTTTGGGATCGTCCTCGTATTTTTTGTTTGCTGGTGGCCATTTTGATGAGCGCTTACACAATGCTGAATTATGTAATCATAAAACTATTTGTATAGTGTACGTACGTACGTACGTAGTGTAAGTACGAAAACTTATCTTTTTAACGCCATCTAGCGCAACCCGATCGTTATTAAAAAGCCATCTATTGGAAGAAATAATTGATCTTTTTTTGCTTTGCCTTATACAGAGACATTTTTTAACTTTCTTCTTGTCATTATTCAAGAAAATTGGGGAAATTCATTCATTCAAATTAGAACGTTGTAAATGGTTTAAAGATCTAAGTGGAGGGAAAATTTTCAAATAGGAAAAGCAAGGATCACAAGGAACCAATCAGGCTGCAATAATGTTACCAAAACTTTGAGCTATAACAATGGATCTAATGCCATACAATCCCTCATCATGCTTGGCTATTATAAGCGTTTGTAAGAGAGAGGTTTGTGTTTTGTTTCCTTTACATTGTTTTTCATAAATTGTCTGCGCTCCTTTGGCTTCGCTCTATCACTCGATATAAAATTACAACATCTAAATGGTATTTCCTTTTCTCTTATACTTCCCAAATATCAACTCAAATATAATTGAGCAATTGCTTTTCATCTCAGTCCACAAACGACATTTTACTATGCAACGATCATCGCCCGCTGTGATATATCCGACAATAAATGTTGCAAAGTTATGGAAAACATTTTTGAAACCATCAAGACATGGAAACGTTAACAACTCGAATTGAGTATTGAATGGAAATAACGTTCTCGCGTGTACGGCTGGCTATCCCAACGAACAATGAATTGTGAAAACATTATGACAATTACGGTAAACTTGTAATCGTGACAACGTTTAACAGTAAAATCCGATTGAAAATAACATAACATGCAAGTGCATGATGCCCTCGTCGATGTACGTAGAAATATATGTAGATAGAATTACTTTACCGATGCCAGCAAATTGTATGTTGATGCACATGGAAGTAAATTCATATACATAGTATTGAATTACATCAATTTTTATGAGTTATTTAATCATGGACCGCATTCATGCAAAGGGAAACCATGTTAACAATGTAAGTCACAACCGGCACATAGCTTTGGCAGCATTGTAAGCGAGCATACGAATCATTTTATAGCATGGCTTAAGCACTCCAATCATAAAATTTTTCAAGTACAACAAATGGAAATGTACGATATACTCGTATGTCTGTTGAATGATGCGCTGCAATGTGCTGCAAGGTTTAAGGCTAACGACTGTGTTGCATTTCCGCATTAATTAAGATCGGCCAATATAAATGGAAGCCATAATTTTCAAATATAAATGTAGAGCATACCAAAATCCACGTACATTATGAATTTGGGGCCAATTGTACGATGAAGTTTTATTGTTAAAAAGAACTACCACGTGGCAGATGACAGTGCAATATTTTAAAAAATGGAAAAAATGGAATGAATGGAAAAATAAAAGCTATAATTTCGATGAACTTTTATTTCACTATAATGTTTGGACTGAAGGTGGCGCGATGGTTAGTACATGCGACTATCGTTCGCATGGTCGCAGGTTCAACTCCACATACAGCCAAATGTCATTATTTGAGCGGCGGTTACCCCGGTTAGCCTGAAGAACATTTTGAGTGGTCGAGTAATCGACAAGTCTCGTGAATGTTTCTCAAACTATAACATTCGAAATCGTCGTAAGTCTTGTTAAATGGGTCTAGCAATAGAATGCGTGCAAACTTACTGTACGTGAGAAGCTCTCCCATATCTCATTCCTGTAATGCAAAGAAATTTGTGATGTGTGTTATGTATAATGCTTAGACTCCACCATTAACTGACCACCTCTGAATCAGTTGTAGCAGTGGATCCTCTTCAGGTAGTTTTCGACCACTTTTTCCCACATTTCGGACGATATCTCGACGATAGTTTAACGAATATTGGTTTTGAAATACTCCAACATTTGCAGATTCTTCGGGTAAACACGGTCCCTGACATAGCCGCACAAAACAAACTCTAACGGCGTCAAATCTTATGAACTTAGTAGCCACTTGACGTCGCTAAAACGTAAAATTAGGCTATCTGGAAACTTCTCATGCAATAAAGCCAAAATTGGTCACGTCTTGTTGAAACCGCATATTGCCCAGTTCATTATCATTATCATTATTAAATAGCAGGCCAAAACAAGTCGTTTATCATATGATCATAATGTTCTACATTGACCATAACGGACAAAACGTCATTTTCAACAAAGCGTGAAATTATGCTTTCTATGAACTTCTCATGCAATAAAGCCAAAATTGGTCGTGTTGTGTGGCCCGTGGCACGGTCTTGTTGAAACAACACATCGTCCAGTTCATTGTCTTTAATTGCAGGCCAAAACAAGTCGGTTATCATATGACCATAATGCTCTGTATTGACCGTAACGAATCCTCTAATATTATTTTTGCCCTTTTCAACAAAACGTGAAATTAGACTTTCTCTAAACTTCGCTATAAAGCCAAAATCGATTGTTTCGCGCGACTCGTGGCACCATTTTGTTCAAACCAAATATCGTTCAGTTCATAATCTTCAATTGTGGACCAGAAAAAGTCGGTTATCATGCGGCCATAGCGCTCTGAATTTAAATTCAGATTATCTGCCACAATTTAACTAATAGAAGCGATTCACAACATCGTGATGATGCACAAGCCTGACTACTCCTGTAACGCTTCCAGTCTCTTCAAAATTCTTTATAATCGTGCCAATTCTTTGCACAGTAGATCGACTATGACGATCATAATTTCCCCATAATGCATGAAAAGCGGCCACCTTTGAATCACCACTTTAGCAGTAAGTTTTTACTATTTTTACGTGTTCTTCGATTTTCAAACGAGTCATATTCGTAAATATCACAGCTTTCACTAAATAAATAACACTTCAGATGACAGGTATTTAACAACTGATAGCCTTGCCAGATCGGAGGTCTTGAAACCACTAAATAGATAACCTCGTACGAAAGAGAAAGTCCATCCAACAAGAAATTGGTGCTAATTTTTAGAAAAAAAATGGTGGTGGTGACTCGCCAGAAGCACAGGCAGCTTGATTGGGAGGTTCTTCTGCATCCATCTTATAGTCCAGACTTGATACCAAGTGATTATCACCTGTTCCTGTCTATGGCGAATGATTTTGCAAGTTGGAAATTGGCACCATGAGTAGTTGTGAGAATCGACAGTACTAGATTTTTGCCAATAGCGACGAGGCTTTCAAGGAAAAGGACATGATAAAAATAGCCTCAAAATAACAACAGGTTATCGGAGAGAAATTGTGAATA
>JAHXMU010029132.1:0-17945 GCA_019455685.1 Philornis downsi | reverse complement strand
TATTTTTCTGCATAGAAAATTTTTCTTTAAGACTATTTTTCTGCATAAAAAATGTTCTGGAAGACTATTTTTGTGTATAAAAAAATATTCTGAAAGACTATTTTTCTGATTAGAAAAGTGTTCTGGAAGATTATTTTTCTGATTAGAAAAATGTTCTAGAAAACTATTTTTCTGCATAGAAAAATGTTCTGTAAGACTATTTTTCTGCATGGAAGAATGTTCTGGAAAGCAATTTTTCTGATTAGAAAAATGTTCTGGAAGACTATTTTTCTGCATAGAAAAATATTGTGCAAGACTATTTTTTGGCATATAAAAATGGTATTCAAGACTATTTTTCTGCATAGAAAACTGTTGCGCAAAATTATTTTTCTGCATAGAAAAATGTTCTGGAAAACTCTTGTTTTGGAAGACACTTTTTCTATATAGAAAATGTTGTGGAATATAACCTTTTCTATATAGAAAATTGTTGTAGATGGTAACTTTTGTACATATAGGAAAATATTCTAAGATGTACTTTTTCGTCGTAAAAAAGTGTTTAGGAAGAAATTTTTCCTATGTAGAAAAATATCGTTGAAGACTCTTTTCTATATAGAAAGATAACGAGGAAGATACCTTTTCTATATATACATAGTTACAGTTTTTCTATAAATAGAAAAATGTTCTGGGGGACACTTCCATTATTTGTAAAAATAATTTTTTTTATGCAGCAAATATTCTGGAAGTCATGTTTTCTTTACAGAAAGATGTTCTGGAGGACAATTTTTCTATATAAAAAATGTGCTGGCAGACACTTTTCCTAATTTGGAAAATATTATGTATGTACTTAGAAAAAAATAACATTTTCTTTATAGAAAATGTTGCGAAACACAGAGTAAAAAAAGGTCTGAGCACGCTTTTTTCCCTAAATGTTGTAGAATCAACTTTTTTTATTATAGAAAGGTCTGTGGGGAAACTTTCTATTCTGAACGGATATGTTTACTAAATACAACATTATCTGAGTATATAAAAAGAAGTTTTTGTAGAGAGATCTCCCCTATATTAAAACTTATCTTAGGTTAAATTTTCAACATATAGAAAAATGTCAAAGAAGATGTAGACAAATATAAATATGCTTAAATAAATAATATAAATAATATAAATAATATAAATATAATAATAAATAATATAATAATATAAATATACTTATATATTGTAAACATTTGAGAACAACATTTTCCGTATATAGAAAGGTGCCTGAGAAGAGATTTTCATATATAGAAAAGTGTTTTAGAGGAAGCTTTTCTATGCAGAAGAGTACCTGAGAGGATGTTTGCCAAACTAACTTCCGAGAAGTTCATTTTTGTGCGTAGAAAAATTGCCCAGTAGAAACATTTCTTATATAGTAAAAACATATTCTTCTTATATAAAAAAACTTATATTTCTCAATATAAGAAATGCTCTTGCCGGGTACTTTTCTATGTGGAAAAAGTGTTGAAGATGCTACTTTTCTATGTGGGGGAATCTTTACTTAGAAAATTTCTCATACCCATTACCTCTTCACACCTTAATATAGGAAAATGTTTTCATATATTTTTCAAAAGGAATTACACTTTTTTATACATTTTCCAATGTAACAAGAGTTTCTTCGCAGGCTATTCAATTGGAAAACTGTCTCTTCACACATATTTGGCTAATAGAAATGTCGCTTCACGCGATTTTAAATTTTTTATAGGGAAATCAAATTTTCTCTCTTGCGTTTTTCATACAGGGCGCTATAAATATAGTTTGGGAAACACTTTTTCTGATAGAAAAGTACACGAGTGCACTGCTTTCATATTAATAAGACTATCGTGCATGTGAGCATGTTTTTGAACTCTGCTTGCTTATTGAATTCGCCAGCGGTTGTATTTAGCTGATCAATAAGTAGTTTGGTGCGCTTTCAATACCTGCTGTTCAACATTTGCACTTAACAGTGCTTTTTAAATATTGTCATCATATTTTGCGTTGATTAATTTCTACAGCGATATGACCGGCAGCATCACTCACATTCCTGGTCTTACTTCGAACTTCGTCATTTACATGTTATCCACATGGCATTCTGTAGTAAACAAATTACGCACTAATTTGATATAGTTTTTGTTTATCTTTTACACTCACTTCTTAATTTAGTTGTTAATTTTTAATGTATAACGAACGTTATATGTTGACGCTACAACAGCCACAAAGCAAATAAATTGTTTGACAAAGGTAAATATTTAAAAAAAAAATTAAAAATTCTCTGTTCCCAGTGTTTTTTTTAAAGAACGTCATTACAAAAACTGAGTATGAATGGCAAATATTTACAATGAATAAGTAAAAAAATCTGAATATCTCAAAAACTTGCACAATTTAAAAAATGAAAAAGAGAACATTGGGGTTTGGTGATGACCCTTTTCAGCAAATCTATATTATCGTTAACGTCATTCAACAATTCTTACGCGATGCTCATGCGATGTTGCTTTTGGTCAAAATTCAGCAATTTTAGAACGAATTTCGCTGCCGCATGCTTCATGCCCAAAATTTCTGATTCACATATCATTACGAATCGAAGAAAAGGATCAAAGAAGTTGCATCAAATTTGGTGTAAAAATGGAATTAAGTGCTCAAAAAGACTTGAAATGTTAACAGTGGCATACGGTGACAGTAGTCTGAGTCAAAAAAAATGTTTACACGTGGTACAAGCTATTCGCAGAAGATCGAGAAGATGTGAATGACGACGCTCGCTCTGGATGCCCCAACACATCAACAACTGATAAAAATGTTGAGAAAGTGAAGAAAATTGTTATGGAATGTTATTGTTATGGAATTGAAAAGGCACCTGCTCAATCATCTTTGCTTGTGAGAACTTATTTGGCCAAAAACAACACCGTTACCATTCCTCGGCCACCGTATTCGCCAGATTTGGCCCCTGCGACTTTTTCCTATTCCCAAGATTGAAGAGACCCATGAAAGGATGGCATTTTGCCTCGAGGATTGAAAACAACGCTGGCACAAGTGAATTATATTTGAGGGGAACTACTTTGAAGGAGATAAAATAGAAATTGATGAATAAATAAATAAATAAGTATTATTTTTTGAACACACCTCGTATAATTATGCTCTACGTGTAAAACTAAGTGTCTTCTAATAAGTCTTAACATTACGTTTTCACGTATATGGATAAGTTTCAGTATATAGAAAAGTGCTTTGCCAGTGTGATATGTTTAAGAACACACTTGTTATATACTTAAAAGTGTCTTGAATATAATTCTTGTTTTTAAATGAAAAGAAACAAATTTGGGAAAAGTTCTTCCGCACACAGAAAGAGTGTTTGAGAAGGAAGTTTCCAGACGGCAAAACTGCTGGAGTAAACATTTTTCTTACATTTAAAGGTATTCATTTGCATAGAAAAGTGTACCAGCAGTATGTCTTATGAAATTCTGTTATAAATATAAACAATTTCTCTTGAAAATAGCGCTTTTAGGACGAAGTTAATAAACCAATTACTACCGCTGAAGAGTTGGATGCCAAATTGGATGCTTATGTCAACGATATGAAAGTTTAGGTTAGGAGTGTTAGTCATGTTACTTAATATATTCATAAGTTGTATCTGTTAAGACATCAAATACTATTATACTCTAACAAACCTCCATCTTTTGTTTCTGAGTTAGAGTATACAAAAACGTTGTACTTTCATTCACTTTCTTTTTCTTTATTTTATTAGACAGAATGAGGTTATGTATGAAAAAACACATCGGGCAGATGGCCGCCGCGGCTTTGCCGGCACACACGCGACATTTTAATGAAATTTTCAATGACGGTTTTGCATAAATGCTGCGGTATTTCATTAATGAAGCGTCCAATTTCCTCTTTTAAGACTTGAGTCGTCGTCGGCTTATTCGTGTAAACCATCGACTTCAAAAAAACCCTAAGAAAAAAATCTAATGGTGTTAAATCGCACGACCTAGGCGTCCATTTCTGGTCTCCAAAACGTGAAATAACTCGACCGGGAAATGACTGATGCAACAATTGAATTGTTTCTTTGGCTGTATGACATGTGGCGCCGTCTTGTTGAAACCACATGCCCTCCATATTCATTTCTTCAATTCTAGGCACGAAAAAACTGGTTATCATTTCACGATACCGAACACCATTGACTGTTTGCGCTTGACATGCCTCATTTTCATAAAAAAAGGTCCAATGATTCCTCCAGCTCAAAATCCACACCACACAGTGACACGTTGAGGATGCATTTGCTTCTCGTGAATCACTTGAAGATTTTCCTAACCCCAAATGCCACAATTCTGCCTATCAAGATGGAAATGGGCCTCGTCACTGAAGATGATTTTATCGGCAAAATCAGCTTTTTCATGTTGTCTCTCCAATACCCAATTAACGAACTCCCTTCGCTGTACATGGTTTAATGAAAAAAATTACAATCCTGAATAAATAAATTAAATTAAATTTAAATTAAAAAAGAAACTTCGTATATAAAAGCTAAAATATTTATATGGAAAACATTTACAGATTTACATATTTTCTGAATTATACCCAAGAATGTCTGAGAATAGGAAAATAATGCACGGTGCCATATAGAGGTAATTCAAACGCCTTGCACCAAGAAAAAAAAAAAGTTGTTAAGAAACTTTATAATATGTTGTAAGAAGACGTACTTCCTACACTGTCTTTGCTGATCTACCCTCGTAGGAGAACATATTTTCCCAAAAAGAAATCGAAAGCGTGAAATAATGACAATAATAATTATCAAATGATGGCTGCTTAACATTTTTTAAATCTTTTGTAAAATAACCGAAATTAAATTTTAATTAAATTTATTATATTTATATTGTTATATATTTACATCACAGCTGTGAAAAAAGAAAATGAAAAAAACATCAGTGTCAATAATTGCGACAAACCTTTTGTTTGTGAGTTAATCTCTTTCAATTTGCCATTTGCAGTCAGCACTGCCATCGACTCACAGAAGCTCGTGTACAAACAATTGGTGTTTTTTTCTTTCTCTAAATGACTCATTTGTTTGTTATGCCTGCCTTCCTTATCACAGATGACTCCTCTGCTGAAAGAGGTCCACAAAGAAGACAACCAGAATGTTGATGATTTTCGGTTTGGAAAAATGGAAGTGATGTATCAAAAGGGAACCGCCAAAAATATCGAAGAGAAAAGAATAATGTCATAAAATATAAAAATTAATGGGTTTTCCCCATTATGTGATCAATTCACATTAAAATATCGTCCATCCACATTTTCTGATTTCTCTTAAAGTGTTCTTCCAAATAATGGAGCACTTGTATATTTAATAATTTTCTTTTTACATCTTATTAGAAATTATAACATTTCAAGTTTCAAAATTTCATGTTCTCATCGAAATCCTTCTTACAAAGAACACCCTGGAAAATTAATAGAATTTTACAAAATTCAATTAACAACTCTGGAATTTGTGTGTTCCTTTTTTGATTTTAGTGTTTCATTTCATTACTGATTTAATATCTGCTTCCAACAAAAGTACAATTGTTGAATTAATTTCGTAATGAGAAGTTTAAAAATTATCTGGCGATAAGTTCAAGTACTGTTATTGATGTGTCAGAACCAAATGGGGTTTTATTGTACTGGGCCATATTGCGGTATCGGTTTCATTCTCAAGTACTCCACGTTATCGGATTTTAGAAGTTTGAATTTAAATTAAAAAATAAATATGAACATTCCTAAAAGTAAACAGTTTAGACAATATTATACTATAATCGGTCATAGGTGACCATATGGAAAGTGTACAATTAAGTTTGTGAATAGAAATTCCCATATAAAAAGTGGATTAGTTGCCTTTAACGTGTAAATTTGTAAGTGGAAAAATTTTTGAAATTTGTTACAAATTATTATTTCTTACAAAAATAAATTTCTAAAGAAAAGTTTATTGGTGGCAAAAATATCTGCAGTTAGGTGGAGATTGTCAGATGTAAAACGTCATATAGCAGGGTTGAAGATGTGGCAACACCATAATTGTGAAATACTGGGATATCCACATAGTGGTTTCAAAACCGCCAGTTTGGCAAGGCTGTCATTGGAAGTGTTATTTATTTAGAGAAAAGTCTGCCATTTACGAATATGGATTCGACATTTTCGCACAAAGAAAAATATGCGATGCTGATACAAAATCCGGGTTATCCATTTTTCTGTATGAAAAGTAAAGCTAAATGAAACTTACATAAAGCTTTGATTTCGAAGAAACTTTTATTTCATTACAGTGCTTGGACCTTGCTATTATATACGAAATACAATGTCATTTATTTGACCGCCTATGGATTGGTTGCAGCAGTGGATCCTTTTGAGGTAGTTTTCAATCACTTTTTCACACATTTTGGGCGGTATCTCGGAGTTAACTTGACGAATATTGGTTTTCAAATGCTCTGACGTTTGAGGATTATCCGCGTAAGTACCGTCTTTGATGTAGCCTTATAAAAAATGTCTAACGGCGTTAAATTGCATGACCTTGGTGGCCTATTGGCGTCGCTGAAATTAAGCTTTCTGGAAACTTCCCATGAAATTAAGCCAAAATCGGTAGCGTTGTGTAGCACCGTCTTGTTGAAACCACATATCGTCCAGTTCATAATCTTTAATTCCAGGACAAAAAAAGTCGGTTATCATACAGCTATAGAACTCTGAATTGAAATTCGTATTATCCGCCCCACTTTCTCTAACAGAAGCGGTATTATTCCAGTCTCTTCAAATTTCTTTGTAATCTAGTCAATTCCTTGCGCAGTAGGTGGATTATAACGACAATAAGCAACTCGTAATGCACGAAAAGTGCCCACGTTCCCACTACAACTTTTGTTTGGCTATTTTCTTCTTCCATTCTTCCATTGCTAAGCGATCCATATTCGTAAATGTCAAATCTTTCACTAAATAAATAACACTTCAGATGACAGGTATTTAACAGCTGACAGCCTTGCCAGACCGGCCGTTTTGAAACCACTAAATGGAAAATCCGGTACATTAGAAAATGCCCAGTAAGAAAATTTCCAACAAGTACTATACGGGCTGGTCGTTAATGTTGCTACTGAGATGTTATTTAAAACTATTCAGAGGATGTTAATTTCAAAACTAAGACGAAACAGACTTGACTTAGCCCTTTTAATTCTGTGTGACTACAGCAAGGTGGAGCGACTTATCACATATCCAGGCCTGTCAATGCGGGATTAAAATAAAATTTTCCAATAAGCTGATTTCATGAATCCCCACATTTATGAAATCATTTAAAAAAATTTGGATAATTTTAAGCAATTTATCGGCACGATAATAGAGGAATGAATAACGTAATGTATAGAAATTTTCATATAAAAATATAAATACTCAAACACTTTTCTACACGGGAAATTAACTAAAAAAACATTTTGTGTATGGAAATTTTATTGCTTTTGTATAGAAAACAGTCCGAGAAGAATGCTCGAATAGAAGATCATTGCAAAATAATATGTAATTTCTAAACTTTGGGTTTTTTAAATAACAGAAATACGAGTATTTGTAGGAAAAGTGGCTTTAAAAGTAGCTGGGTATACCTCTTTCCAAGATCAGCTGTTTTTCTATTCAAAACTATTATCTCAGTCCTACATATAGAATGGTATGAATGAAAATTTAATTTTTTTTTTTATATATTTGAAAATTATTTCTGTATAAAGATCATTTGCTCAATCACATTTCAATATGTAGAGAAACATTTATAATACTCATAGGGTTTGAACATAGAAAAGATTCTGGAAACGAAGTCAGTCCAGCTAGTTTTTGAGTCAGTTTCCATATTAATATTTCTTTCTGTTTGAAATGGCCTAAATTCAAAAATAACTTTAGGTATCCTGAGTTAATTATCCTGAAATGTTGAGGAGAATCCAAGAATGTGGTATGAAAATTGAAAAGGCGAATAAACACATTTAAAACTGGAGAAATTTGTGAATCATGACTCTTTTTTATCGGTGGAATTAAGCGGCAAGATGACGAATAACATATAAAATATGCCGATTTCTGAGCAATAATATAAACGAATCACATCAAAGGTTTATTTCCAATTTCTTTATTTCCAATTTCCGTGAAAGCAGTTTCAATGCGAAAAGTCAGCATAGTATCAGCCTCAAGCCAACATTTTAGTTTTTGAATTTTTACTTCTATGTTAAGGCTGGTACTATGCTGACTTTTCACGGTGAAACTTCACAAAAAAAAAATGTTTCCACATGGAAAATTTTCTTATGTGACAACGACAACCTCTTTTTTTTTATTGATTTCTAACACTAAAGTCGGAATAATGTAAATTTTTATGTCGAAATATGTGTGCGATAGCGCATTTATAAACTTGAAAAAGAAATAGTAATAAAGGAGGAAAGGCCCAATTTAACAATTCTACAAATATATTATCGAACATAATATGGATGTGAAATCATCAGCTGTTCCAATGTCAGTGTTGAAAATCAATACAAGAAAAGCAAAACAAATAAAAACAACAATGTCTCGTAGAATTTTTTCCTCGTAAAAAAAACATAGTATCTAGCTTTAATTTGGAAAATTTGTGTCTTTGCTGTAGGGTGCAAACTGGCACGTGCTGTTTGGTTTCTTCTACTGCCAACTATGTTGACTTCCGAATATTAACAATGACGTGTCCGTAATCATAGTATAAATAAATATTTGCCCCAAGGTTTTACGAAGGGCCACTTGAAAATTCTGCAGCTACGAAACTCATTCATTTTCATCTGATACTTCGGTGTTTATTAGACTCAATTATAGTTTATCAACAAAACATTACTTGACATATTGAACAAAAAACATTTATTATTTCTTGCGATTGTTCTCCTCCATAAAGATAAAGTGCTAATTTTGGAAAAGAAAACGGGAAATAAATTTCTTTCCAACTTAATTGTTGTAGTCCGGTTAGCGGTCTTATTCCAGCACGTACGTATTAGTATAGTTTATTTCGCTGAATTTGGGCGTTTCATTTGACGTCGTGCCACGTGATGGTGACAAAATTCGAAAGATGTTGTCAAACATTGGCAGTAACGCCATGATTGAGTGTCACGATAAAATGTTTACAATTATCATATTAATACGAATGAACATTTTGGGAAATTTACCAGACATGGGCGTTTCAGTGAAGACAAATCAAATTGAGATTGTAAATTATTAACGCGTTTAAATTAGTTTAGAACGACAATTAAAGGAAAGGCAACGATAACTGTATGGAATAGATTCAAAGGGTCTAATTTTAGTTTGGACAATAAATCTTACTTTCGCTGATTAATTAGATTTTTACAAAATTGCCTACAACCCATGTAAAGAAATGAAAAATTTAAAAAGCAATACAGTAAGGACAGCTGTGCACTTCATCATATTTCTTGCGGCTATTTTTTGTTAGAGGGCAATTATTGGGTTTTTTTTCGCTTTACTGACAAGCCCACTATTGGTGTTTTATTTTCAATTCTTGAGAGCACTGCAGTAGTATTTAGCAGTTTTCCATTAATGACATAAATATCGTATTCACAAGTTAATCTCTTAACAAATATTCTTTTCATAATTTTCTTACTAATCATATTTAAATAGTTTTTTTTTCATTAAAAATTTAAAAAAAAAATTAAAATTAAAATTAAAAATAAATTAAAATTAAAAATTAAATTAAAAAAAATAAAAATAAATGTTTTTTAAATTTAAAAAAAAAATAATACAATTTTAAACGAGGACATTTCAAAGCTGAATTTTCATAATTAAAATTTTTTATTTCCCTAAGCCTCAAGTTTACATTAAGTTACATTTCTATATCTACGATTTGCTTAAACACAAAAAGTTATCAGCATGTTTAGACTACAAATTTAATTTGTTACATAGCCTACTATGATTCATCTGCCTCCGATAAACACAGATTATACAAACATCATAAAATATCCTCGTATTATGAGAAGAGACATTGAAGTTGCGTAAATATTTGAAAATTTAAATATCAAATTATGATATGGTTTTTTGTTTGCATAATGTCGCGTTTGCTGCTTTCCAGTTTGTCGTGTTGTGTTAAGAACAGCTATTAAGTTTTCGCGTGAAATTGACAGGCAAGAATGTTAACAGATGGTAGTGGTGATGGCCACCATTCAATGTTCATTTTAGTTGTCCCCGTTAGTCATAATGTATCAGAGTTAGAGAGGCATTTAATGGGCCAGTGTCTTCCTTAAGTTGTTGATGGAAAATACGGCATAAATGCTGTTTGTTTATAGGTTATGATGGCTCTACTAATGGGGATGATGTTAATGGTATAATTGAACAAATAACAATATGATACTTATAAATTATATTCGACGAACTGGTTATGAAGGTTGTATAATGACTATCTAACTTATAATGACGGAAATAACGCAGCTTCTAATAAAATCTTTGGAAAAAACAATAAAATTTACAAAGGATTTAATTTCTTATGATTCTGTGAGCTAGTAGGGGTTGCTATAATAAGGAATAGTGTGTAGGTATAATATATAATACGAGTATATAATATATAATATATAATATATAATATATATAATATAATATAATATATAGTATATATCATATATTATAACAATATATAATATGATATATATAATGTATAATATATAATATACTCGTATAATATATAACATATAGTATGTAATGTAAGGTTGTCCATTTAGTGGTTTCAAAACCGCAAGTCAGGCAAGGCTGTCAGCTGTTAAATACCTGTCATCTGAAGTGTTATTTATTCAGTGAAATATTTGCCATTTACGAATATGGATCGTATAACAACCGAGCAATGCGTAAAAATATATAAAACTTACTACAAAAGTAGCGATTCAAATGTGAGCTTTCATTCGAACAAAATTTTCTTCAGCGATGAAGCCGAGTGAGGTGGTTACGACAGCAAGCAAAATTGTCGACACCAATCCGGAGGCGGTCATTTAAATGGCATTGTATAGGGTGATTTTTTAAAATTTAAGTTTTTCAGGTTGGCAGCACTGGTTGATAATGGCGTCCAAACGTCATCTGTCAAAGTGAAAAGTGTATACTCTGCCATTTCATCATGGAATGACGAATGACCTACCACAACGCCTAATTTTTGGTGAATGGGCCTTACAAAAGCTCAATGAAAATTCACTGTTTTATTGAAAAATTGTGTTCAGCGATGAGGCTCATTTCTTGCTGAACGGATACGTAAAGAAGCAAAACTGTCGCATCTGGTGTGATGAACAGCCACATGCCATACATGAATTACCGGTGCGTTCCAAAAAAACGACAGTATGGTGTGGTTTATGGGCTGATGGCATCATCGGTCCATTTTTCTTCAAAGACGAGCGTGGAAGAAACGTTATCGTTAACGGCGAACGATATCGAGGCCATGATACGCGAGCCCCAATTGGCTGAGTTGAACTTGGTTGACATGCGGTTTCATCAGGGACGGTGCAACATGCCACACTGCTCGTGAAACAATGAATATGTTGAGGAATGAATTTGGTGAGCAGCTTATCTTTCGATTTGGCCCTGTGAGTTGGCCCCCAAGATCTTGCGATTTAACGCCTCTTGATTATTTTTTGTGGGCTTCTGTCAAATCGTTAGTCTATGTAAACAAGCCGAACACTATTGGAGCCTTATATGATAACATAACACGCGTTATTCGTGGAATACAGATCGAAATGATCGAAATGCTCGAAAAAGTGACGAAAAATTGAACCTTCCGAATGGACATTTTGAGACGGAGCCGCAGACAATATGAAATTATCTTTAGAAATTAAATGGCAAAGACCAATTTATCGATTTCAATAAAAAAATTAATATATGATGCAAATTTGAGTGTTTTATTCGACTTAAAAAAAACCTACGATTAAAAAATCACCCTATATTATGTACATATTACACGGTCCAAGTATTATAATGAAGTAAAAGTTTCATCGAAATCTTAGCTGTAATTTTCTTAGGGACCTAGGAGATGTGGACGATTTAGATATTGTTCGACTTAAGAGGTTCTTGAGGGGCCCAAGATGGTTCAACGGGGAAACTAGGGACATCCATATCAATAGTTTCCGTGGTATCACAATGGGCTATATAGCCTAAATAAGCCTGTCTACCATACCATAGCTTTATGTGTCTTTTATTTAGCTTTAGTTGGAAACGAACAATGGATAGCATTATATATTATAATAGAATATACATAGTCCTGCCATATGTTCTGTTACACAATTTCCAGCGCTTATCGTTCAAAACTTCTTGCGGGAATAGAACCGTTAACTTTTTTTTCAGAACACATGCACTGATAAGTGAAGAATACTAGTCAGTTTGGTTTCAGTTTGCAATCTATTAACATGGAGTGGGGCATTAAAGAGAATCGAGTGGGCGTAATAGCGTTGCATAAGTGCGGAAAGAGTGCTGGCCAAATTTTCGAGTTGCTAAAACCACTCGGAATATCAAGAATGTTCGTTTATCGTGTTATTGCTCGCTTCGGCGAATTGTCTAGAGTAGAAGATAGGCCAAAAAGTGGTCGCTCGCGCGTTGTCCGTACGAGTGCGGTAGTAAAGGCAGTGCGTGAAAGAATTCGGAGAAATCCCCTTAGAAAGCAGAAAATCATGTCCAAGGAATTGGATATATCAACCAGATCCATGTCTACGCTGATTCGGGATGATCTGCATAAGAAAGCCTATCGTCGGTCCACGGGGCATCTTCTAACTCCTCAGCTAAAAAAAATTAGGCTGGAAAGATGCAAGCGACTTTTGCAGTGGCACGCGGACAATGGCCATGAAAACATTCTGTTTACGGATGAGAAAATTTTTACCGTGGAAGAAGTTTTCAACAAACAAAATGACAAGATTTATGCCACTTCATCTAAGGAAGCGAAAAAAGTTATTCCAGGGGTTCAACGTGGCCATTATTGTGGGGGGTCTCCCACCATGGTGTCACATCCCTCCATTTCTGTGGAAAGGGCGTAAAAACTGGTGCAAAGGTTTACCAAAAAGATGTGTTAAGAGAGTGTTGTGAAGGGTTTGACCAATACCCTTTTCAATGGACGTAGATGGATCTTCCAACAGGACTCTGCTCCTGCGCACAAAGCTAAAACCACGCAGGAGTGGCTCAGAGTCAATATTCCTGGCTTTATAGCAGCAAAGGATTGCCCATCAGGGAGTCCAGATCTCAATTCACTGGATTATGCTTTGTGGTCAGAATTGGAGAACATGGCTTGCAAGACTCCCCAAAGGAATTTGGGAAGCCTTAAAACAGCATTAACCAGAGCAGCGTCCTCGATCTCCATGGAAATCGTACGTGCGGCTATAGCCCAATGGCCACACCGTTTGAAAGCTTGTGTTAAAGCAAAAGGCGGCCATTTCGAGTGAATACAATTTTTTTAATAACCAATATTGTCTTCTAATAAATGAAATAATTTTGAATACAATATGAATATTGGTTTTTTTTTTATCGCGTTTTATATTTGTAACAGAACATATGGCAGGACTAGGTATATATACATACATATATATATGTATTATATTCACCACAAAATGGAACACTTTAAGAGAGGGCGTCCCCAATTTATGAAAATAAACATTTAAAACTATCGCTGACCAAAGTGTCCGAATGAATCCTATTAGTGTAGAGGAACAAATTTCCTCTGGATCTCACGTATGCGGTGTGGGAGAGTTTTTTCATATTCAGTTGGAGTTATGTTTGTAGACTCCGCAAAGTGGAACTATCGCTTTAATGACAATTCTGCATGCCAGTTTGAGAGGTTAATTTGAGTCGGCTCCATCTGTAGTGCCAAACAGTAACTAGAATAGTAGTGAAAAGCTTTGGTTAAGAATCACTCGTCACTGCCGAAAGTCAAACTCAATTAAATGAAAAACTGTTATTGAGCTTATCCATGTTGAAAATCACAAACCGTCCTACGAAAATCAATTTATTGAAATGTCGTGCGCCGTGATATTGCAGTAACTATTGTAAGAGAAACATATCAAAGTTTTACCTCAATCGGATAGGCGATATAGGAACCTACACGATATGTACAGGTACACCCAGATATTTGTCAGTGGAGTTTGGCTATAACGAATAATGTTTATAGTTGGTTTTTATATTTACTGTATTGATACAGGGAGACAAATATAGAGAATGATCGCAGATAAATGAAATTTGGCTTAGTCTTTCCAGGTCATTGTTAGGAAAAACGAACCAAGTATTCTGCTATCACTCGTATAAACTTTCCTCGAAGTTTAATAACTCCATAATGCTCTATTACATGATTTGATGTTGACCAAAATTTATATGAGTTAATATGTTTGTTGTTTCCACTTGTGTGCGAAATTTGAACAGAATCGGACCATGTCTTCGTGTACTTGCAATAAAATCGGATTTGGCCGTCTCGAAATTCGGTTACACTATAATGACTAAGCAGATGATTTCATTCTCTAATTTCAGCATTAATTAACTTATCTGTTGTCTTGACTTGAGAGCAAAATTTGGACGAAATCGAATTATGTATTCTTATACTACTTCCCATATAAATACTTATATCTGCGGACCTGGAAATATAATGACACCATAAAAACTTATTTAATGATATGAATTTGCGACAAAATGAAATTAAATTCGAAACAAACATCATCTAATTTTCATGTGTTATTTTGTTTCGCAAAAAAATTTACTTGAAGTTGGAGAAGGTTGCATTTTCGCTCAAAAGTTGAGTCTCATATTGGCACTAAAAACGAAAAGTCTTTATATGAAATGCCTTGAGCGAAAAAGAGAGAGGCAAACAACCAAATTGTCGCTATCATTGTGAAGGCAGCCTTTATTTTGCTGTTGTGGGATTTAAATTTAAAAATCTTTAAAATCTGAATAAAGCTTTGAATGTAGTACTGATATGCTAGGAGAAAGCCGATATAAGTGTAAAAAACGCAATAGTATTATGATTATGTAAATACAATCGGTAGAAACGTGATTATGGAACGTGGCTGGGATATAGATATCAAGTATATATATATAAAAAATATATATATAATGCGTCACTGAACAATAAGTTGAACAAGAAAATATATATATAATAAATAATATCAACACTCACAGTAGAAATGGACGTTGAACGACTGCGGACTGTAATCGCAGCAGCTTGTAATTTCGCCGTAGTCATAAAACTTGGTCGAAGCTTCACAAGTGATCTCCAGCACAACTTATGTTTGTTGATAACTTTTCTACCATTCGTATTATAGTTCTCAATCAAACGAGAGTCTGCAAAAGAACCCATGCAATGCACTATGACGCAGTTATTCAACCATAAAAGTTGTTGTATAAAACGTTTTACGAACAGAAAGTTTTATGTTTTCAGGCAAAGCTACACTGCTCGATTCAATCCTTCCCTCATGTTAAAATGGGAACATCAATGGTATAAAACTGATTACAAAAGTACCAAGAATTGTAATTGTTTATTTCCACATTCAACAATTTATTAATTGTTTACGTGAACAACAACTTAGTCATGCAATTAGTCACAATTTTGTTTCTTTTAGTAGGTTTCTTCAGAATATACAATAATATACATATAAGATAAGGCTAACAACCACCCGACATGAAAAAAGTGTTGTTAAGTCGAAATTAGCTCATAGGATTCTTTTTTATTGGAATGTATGCCATTGGAAGGATGGCCGTATTTACGAATATGTTTGTTTATATACTTTTTCTTAAAAATTTCAAGTCGGATAATTTTATGAGATGAGAAATTTTTTCGTTTGAAAGGGCACCACTCAGATATTTTTCCATATAAGGGAAATATTTATTCTTAAGCTTTTTTCTAAGGAAAGCACCTCCTCAACCTATTTGTTCGTAAATAAAATTTCTCCTGTTTGAATAAAGAAAAGCATCACCTCAGACGCTTTCCATATAGCAAGATATGTCATTAGGCTTATTTGTTGTTCTTGGCAGAAACTTGATAAAAAGAAACAAACAAACAAACAAAATAAATTCGCTTGCATCTTATGAATGTGACATAGGAGAGCTTCACCTAGATTACACGCGTTATAATTTTAGATTCGCTACGAGGGAGCTGCTCTATAATAACGACTACGAATGCCAATTCTGCCCTTTTCAGTATGCAAATTTTCTCATTAGACTTTTTCTATATAGAAGTAATCCTGCTTAAACATTTTCCATATAGAGAAGTGACTCCTCAGACATATTTCTAAAGAAAAGTGTTTCCTAGCAGTGCTGCCAAAATATTCGCGAAGTTAAAATAGACTTAGAAAAATCCAGAAATAAAGCTACCTTTTTCATGAAAATTTTGTAATTTGAATTGAGATACATTAATATTTACGACATTTTATAAGTTAAAACTTAATAGGTAAGATTTGTATTCATATTTAAAGTCCTTGTTCGGTAATATGTATTTAAAATTCAAAAGAATTTTATAAAACTGTAACCTTTTTCTAGTCAATATCATTCTCTTTGTTTTTCTTATAACAGACAATTACATTGGCCTTAATTTTGAACCGCATTATTCATTCTTAAAGTATGCAAAATTTTGGTTTTTATGGGCAGAGATTGGATGACTCTTTTTCAAAGCGTAATTTTTGATTAACATTCTATGAAATTCGAGTAATACAGTCCAAATTTAGGCCACTAAACAGGTTGAAAGAAAACTAAATTTAGCGGGGGAAAAAGCTAAATTGGCAACACTGCTTCACGGGCATTTTCCTATAGAAAAGTGACTCCTTTAGAAAGGCATCACTTCGGGCATTTTTCTTATAGAAATCTAAACGATAGTACATTTTTTCCGCTGAAAAGTGTCTCTTCAAACATTTCCCTTATATCGAAATATCTCTTCAGATGTTTCCCCAAAATTTTCCTATAGAAAATGTTTGGAGGTATTATTCCTATAGAAAAGTATCTCCTCAAAAATCCTCACCATAGAAAAATTCAACGTTTGACCGTTTTTTATGGAAAAGTGTACCAGAAATCGTTTCCCATAGCAGTTTCTGATCAAAAATTTTGCTATAGAATACTGTCTTCTTCGACATTTTTCTATTGAAAAGTTTATTTTTAAATATTTTCCTTCAGAAAAGTTACTACTAAAATATTTTTCTTCTCTCCTCTGGGATGTTCCTATAGAACAGTGTCCTCGGTTAAATTCCTATAGAAAAATATCTCCACCGCCGTTTTCTGCAGAAAAGTGACTCCTCAGACGTTCTTCTTTAGAAAAGAACGGGGAAAATATTTGCTTTATATTTGTATAATTTTTCAGACCTTTTTTCTATAGAAAAGTATCTTTCCAGCTATTTTTTAAACTCCATGCAGCAAAATGTGTCCGCGGTTTCTCTTTTTGTATAAAATAATATAGAAATAATAAATAACAAATATAATAAATAAATAAATAATAATAAATAGTATATAAATAAGTGCCTCCTTTGATACTTTGCAATGCTCGTAGAAAAAGGTCTTCTCAGGCACGCGAAGTGTGAAAGCCCCGACCAGGCTGGAGTGTTTTATATTCCATAAAAACATAAAAATCTCTTTCTTACACATATGGAATGAATTTTTTCAAATATTTGTAATACCGAAAGATTTAAATTTTGTTATTTAAAAATGTCATCCTTAGTTTCTATATTAAATCCCACATAAACAAGGTCTGGGTAATTGCTATTGTCATTGTATGTACTCGTATGTAACTTCGTATGTTGTCCCTCATTAAACTAGTTGAAATAATCAACTTTTCAAGTGAAATTGCTGGTAAAATGTTCACAAGTAGGATAAAGTTGTCTTTTTTGTTAGAGAAAAGGTCATGTACTCGTACGCAAACTAACGAGTAAAAAGCTCATTACGAGTATGTTTAAAGCAAATGGAAAATTCTTCTGCCAGGGGATGCCAGAAGTTGTTGAAATTCATTTTAAAACAAATGTGTGAAATGGTATTTTTGTTCTGTGACCTTTGACATT
>JAHXMU010029131.1:0-22478 GCA_019455685.1 Philornis downsi | reverse complement strand
ACTTTTCTATATGAAAACGTCTAAAACATTCCTATTTGGCAGAAGTTCAAGAAACTTTTCTCTATGGAAAGTGTAGAAAAAAATTTCGGATCGTTTTTACATATGAAAAAAAACTGTCCAAAATACTTTTCTAAATAAAACGTTTTTAGTATGAAAAACAGAAATACTTTTTTTTTGTATATAAACGCATTTAAGAAGTTTTCCTACATTAAACACTCTTTAAAAAATACATTTTTTTATGTGAAAAATCTCTCCTAGCAATATTTTTTGTCAGTTTGATAAACTTGTTGGCTATTTGAATATTCAAAACATTCGCCACCACAACGAGATTGTCGCCACTCAAAGAAAGATTAGTGGCTATATCGAATCTCGAAGCCGTGGTCATGTAAATGATAGCCACCAGTACCAACTATTGCAGCAATACTGTCAGTCAAGTCCAGCAACTGCCTTCTCCTAATCTCCATCCAGATATTATCAGATATTATCGGGTAGTCAGCGCTATCCAAACGAGTTAAAAGGAGCATCTTGGTTTTATACTCGATTACCATCAAACCCGCTTTAATCGACCGCTTATCAACACATTAAAATTCTGTGAAATATGCCGCCATTTTCGCCCACAGATGTTTATGTCATCAGCATAAGAGAGTAACATATAGATTTTGCTGAAAATGGTAGCCATCGCGTTTACTGCAGCCTACCTCATAGTTATATCCAAAAGCAATTTGAAGAGGTCGCAAAATAGGCTGTCGTCTTCTGGCACCGCAATAGTTAGCACACAAACTCAGGTTGATTTTATTTGATATTTGAGCCAAATCGATATTAACAGGTAATGCAAGCTATATATCAGCCCATCACCACCGACCTCAAATAATTCTAACTATCTCCCGACACATAAAGCTTCTTTTTTATTAAACCAAGATACTGTTAATTTGACCTTGTTTTGGCTCGGTTGTTGACAGTCATCACTCCATCTCTTGATTCCATCTCTTGTTCTACCACCCGAAACTAGAAACTTAAAGACGCATTCGGTCTATAATTCCCGTTCTTTTAAAGGAGGAGATACATGCAATGGTCTTTACCTTTAACATTCCAATGGAAAGGTAAGAAAGGTAGAATCTCTACATCTATTCCTGCATCATTTTATATTGTCGATCTGCCGTTCTTTTCACAGCCGCTTTCTTCCCTTAAAAGGTGATATGCTTCTTGTTTCGTCTCCGTATAATGTGTTGCAATTAGCTGCCGTATTGAAAATTATGAAATTTTTTTTCTTTAGATGCATACCCATTTTTTATACCATCATTGGAGCCAAATAGAATTCCACTAGTTCTTCTTCGAAGTTATTATACGAAATTAAATCCCTGAAGACACTTACAGTGACTTTCTTCCAAACTTAGAAAATACGTTTTTCTAATGTTCAAGATCAAAGATATTTCTATATATAAAAAAAAAAAACTTAATATGTCTTGAAAACTGAGACTTATATTCATATTAATTTATTGAAGGTTTCAAGAACGTTTCAACAATGAAAATGTGGCAATAAAACTTCAATAAATGTTTACTACTGCGGCTCTAAGCGTTTAATCGCAAATATTGGAAATCTTTTAAATGTCTTTTCTGCATGAGAAATCTCTCCCAAAACACTTTCATTTTCTAAGACATTTTTCTGTGTGAAAATTGCACTTCATGTCGTAGTTCTATGCGATAAAATGTGTTCCTCGGTAACTTTCTTCAGATAGATTTCGTCCATCTCGTCGTGCAGTACGAAAAATATATAATATATTGTGTTTGTTTTATGGAAAAGGGTTTAGCTTTATTCTATACAAAAAAATCCCTGCAGGTAATGTGCCTTCCAAAACACTATTAAATGGAAAGTTCCATTCAAAGCAGTGTCTTCTAGGAGAATTTCGTATAAATGTAAATTGCCTTCCAAAACTATTCTAAATGAAAAGGAATTTCGTGAACACTGCCCTGTACCAAAAACTGCTTTTTAACGTCTTTAAAACTGCTTTTCTATACCACAGGTGTCCTCAAAGACACATATTTTTTTGTAAACCTTTTTGTATGAAAAGCATCTTTCAAGCAAATTTGGTATATGAAGAGCATTCCGGAAAAATTTTTTGTATATAAAGTGTTCTTCAAGGCTAGCTTCCGTGATATGAGTAATTTCTATATGGAAGCTGTCTTAGAAGAGACTTATCAATGTAAAAGTATATCCCAAGAAACTTTTCTATATCAAAAGAGCGTTCTCAGACACTTCTGCTTGAAAAGTATCTTTTCGACGAACAAGAATGTTTTTCGAAAAACTTTTTTTTCTTTTGTACAAAAAATGGTTTCTGGTCCTCTTATTCTGTTCAAACACATTCTTCTATGCGGAAAGTACTTTCACTTCTATAGGAAAAATTGTCTTTCTATATCCTTTTCTATAGCTAAATTGCTTTCCAGAACAATTTTCAATACGGAAGGTGTCTTGAAGATACTTTGTAAGAGGTGTTTCTATATGACATCTATTATCCAAGGCATTTTTATATGCAAAAGGTGATTTCCTAGACACTTTTATACGCGAAATGTAGCTGCATATACCATTTCTTTTACGTATGTACGTTTTTTTGTACGGAAAGTGAATGATGGGGCACTTTTTTTATACGAAAAGTGGATTTTACGAATTTCTTATAAATGTAAATTGCCTTCCAAAACTATTCTAAATGAAAAGAAGGTGTCCTCAAAGACTTTCTTGTAAACCTTTTCGTATAAAATGCTTATTGAAAAGTATCTTTTCGACGGACAACAATGTTTTTTGAAAAACCTTTTTTTCTTTTGTGGAAAAAATATTTTCTGGTCCCCTTATTCTGTTTAAAAACATTCTTCTATGCGGAAAATGCTTTCACTTCTATAGAAAAAATTGTTTTTCTATATCCTTTTTTACCTTCCAGAGCAATTTTCAATACGGAAGGTGTCTTGAAGACACTTTGTAAAAGATTTTTCTGTATGAAATCTATTTTCCAAGACACTTTTCTATGGGGAAGTTGATTTCCTAGACACTTTTATACGCGAAATGTAGCTGCATATACCATTTCTCTTACGTACGTACGTTTTTTTGTAGGGAAAGTAAATGATGGGGCTCTTTTTTTGTACGAAAAATGGATTTTAAGGCATCTTTCTGTACGAAAAGTGGCTACCAGGATACTTTTCCATATGTAAAGAGGCTGCCAAGACACTTTTCTGTACGAAAAGTGGCTACAAAGGTACGTTTCTATACAAAAAATGTCTAGCAGTTTTGTTTGTACGAAAAACGTATTTAAAATCAGGTTCCCGTCAATATGAATTGAATATGAATCCTTCTTTTGGTTTTCATTGCCGATATGATGCCAAAGTATTTATTACACCTTCCTGGTAGTGAAAACAATTAACGTGTATTATCAATCACTAGGAAAGCGGCAAAAAATATAAATTTATGATTGCATTCGCCGAAATTTGCTATTATCGCTAAATGCTTTGTCTACATGAATTAAATTTATTGCTATTATTTTAGTAACAGGTGGATGGATCACCATTATAATTATTTAGCGTTATCTACTAACAATTAAATACTAAGTGTTACCAAAGTTAATTAACGTAATTATTTACTCAATTTTGATGGTGTAAAACAAGTGCTATAAAACATAGTATAATAAATTAATATTGTAATTTATGACCACACAAGTTCGTTGAAAATCACAGGAAGAAAACACAGATTAAACGTACTCGTCCATGGTGAAGGCTTCGTGTAATCTTGTAATGTTATTTTTTAAAGCATTTTTGGAAGCGGGCTTGTGAATAATTTCGCACTCGCACTCGATTCGTATAGTAAATCGTACGATGCCAGGAATCACGTAAATCCTTTTGGCTGTGATCAAACGCATGGATGTGGATTTAACTTCCAAAAGTATCGTCGCTAACAAATTGTTTTGTCATTTCTTTTCCTCGACATAAAAGTTAGTCGGAATTTTTATTTAAATATAAATTTAAATTTCTTAAGATTTTAATTTCATTGCGGCGGCACAACCAATTGTTAAGGAATTGCTACGAATGATATTTCATTTCGCATTGAACCAAACTCTATAAAATTTGTGAAAAATTATTGTTGTTTTTATATTATTTCCTCATTTACACACTTAAATATATTTCGGTCAGAAGGAGGAGACCATTTATACAACCCTGACAAATAATTTCAATATATATTTTCCAATAATGGTGCACCATCAGTCGGTTTACACTTCAGTAATTAAACAAAACCCTTTAATGGCGTCTTTTTATCTTACGTTAAAACAAAGTTATTGTGCATCAACGGACCACCGACCATCGTCTTTGGGGGAAATGAAAATAAATCTTATTCAAGGCCGTTTATCAGCTTCACGAGTGGGCTTGCTGACAGAATTACCGACTACCGCGTTTTGTTATTGGATTTAATTATTGCTCCGTAAATCTACAGCTGCTTATGTGAAAATCCAATTAGTTGTTTCGAAATGCACTGGTTTGCATGTTTGGGAGCATACCGACGATGGGAATTGAGACGTAGAAGAAGAGCTTAATTGCCGGCCAGCAAAAGAGTGATTCAACTATCATTTCACTGTTGCTGCAGTCTATTAAGTGAGTAGATTATGGAGAAAAGCTTTACAATGAACTTTCTTTCAGACAATTGTTTAAGCAATTTGTTTTAAATATAAAACATATTGTCTTATTTTTATTGTTTTTTCGTGCCTTAATAACTTTGCGACTAATATAAATTATTTGCAGTAAACAAAATAATAGGTTATATTAAAAGTGTTTCGGAAATACATCCCTTTAACGAAATTCGGTTTGATTATTTTTCATTTGTGGGAAAGAAACTTTTTCATATGCGTTTAGTTCGATTTAAACTACAACGTCTTGACAACAGCTAAAAATAATTAATATAATAATAATTAGTCGGCAAATTTCCCCTAATATATTAGAATACTCGTATAAGGTATAATAAAATGAAATCCAATATTTTCCCCATAGATAGCTATAGTAATCTGTATCTCGCGTTGCATAAGTACGTTTGAGTTACGCTAGATGGCATTAGAATGATAAGGTTTCGTATTCAAAAAACCACTCAGACAGCAAAGAAAAATACGCGATATTTTGCAGTTTTTCTTGGATGAAGACGAAAACGCAAGCCAGGCGACTGAAAATAATAGTATAAGAGCTGTTTCGATTGCTTACTAGCCTAACGCTGAACGTCAACTTGTTTCAAATCGCTTGAATAAACTGGATAGCAAAAAAAAAAAATCGATGTATTGGTGCCACTTGAGCTGACGAAAAGAAGAACTCTAATTTCCATCTGCGAATCGCTGCTGAATCCTAATAAAATCAACCATTTCTGAAGCGCATATCGACTGATAATGAAAAGTGGGTCACTCACGATAAGTCACGGGAAACCAGTCGTGATCGAAACGCTGTGAGCCGGTGCAAGCAGTAGCCAAGCCAGGATTGACGGCTAAGAATGGTTTGCTGTGTGTTTATAGGGATTGACAGGGAGTGATCCACTGGAAGCTGCTCCCCTGCCTCTGCTTCCCCTCTGGCAATGAAAACTATGTTCCATACTAGCATAATTACCTTGTTATCTTTTGGTTGAATTCTTTTTGTCTGGCTGGCAATTGCAGCAGCTTGCTTCCAAAATAGTAGGCTCCTATCCTTAGATAGTCCAAGTCAACTTGGCCATACTAGGCGGGCGCTGCCATCCGCGTTGTTATAAACTCAGTGTGATTAGCACACCGTGGTTAAGATCTTCACGGCGAAACTCACGTAAAACCCCTCATAAAACTCTCCTGCAGCCAAACTCTTAATTCGGGCCTACGCTGTTAACGATTGGGCCATCTGAAGGGAAGAATCACACAGAAGCGGTCAGCTTTGGCCAATAGCAGAGGAATTTTGTCTCATTAGGGCAACGTCAGGCCACACAAATGGACTGTAATTCGTTAGAAACTTGCTTGGGAGATTCTTGTGTATCTGCCTTTGATTTTGCTGGTGAAAAATTCGCCCCCAGGGAAGTCTGTGAAAGTCGATTATCTTATTTTGTTTTACCAATAGAGAGGAGGATTTCTATGAGACAGACATAAGAAGTTGTCATCAAATTGGGAACGTGTTTTAGCGAACAAGACATTCTAACTATGCTAAATGAAGACTTTAATGTGACACAAAAATAAAGGATTTCTTTTTACAATACGTTTTATATTTTAGTAGAAAACTTTTTAAATTAATAAGTTTACACGAAAACATGAACATTTCTTTTAATGCAATATCTAGAAATTAGTTATTAACAATTGACTTCTTCATAAAATAAGTTTTGTTCCTTTCTTCGTTGCGGTTCTTCTTCCATTGACTTTATGGGATCTCAGATTAGCACTTCTAGATGAGCACTTGTTGCAAACAGAAAATCCTCCTAAATTTCCAAAAATAGCTACCTAAATCAATCTTGGATAACTCAGTAAGTCCATATGCGCAATTTTATTACTGCAGGGCAAATTCGAAGAAGAGAGAAAAATTTTCCAATACACTTTTCTATGTGAAAGCTGCCTTCCAATAAAATGCATTCCAAGACGCCATTCAACCCAAAAATTATCATCAAGAAAACTTGTATGAAAGACGAGTATTTTAGGGTCTGTAAAAAAAACTGTCTATCCACACACTATTTGTTACGAAATGCTTTTTATATATGATAAATGTCCTCCAGTATATTTTTCTATACGGGAAGTATCTTGCAAGAAACATTTTCTTTAAGAAAAGTGTCTTTCAGAACACTTTGCCCATATGAAAATTATATTTTTTAGGTGAAAAGTGGCTTTCAAGAGAATTTGTACGTGAAACATATGCTTTTCTATATAAAGATAAGGCTTCATTTCAGTTTGAAAAAATTGACCTATATTAGAGGTGTTTTCCAAAACCCTAGTAAGTGACTTTTATCTTTATATATTGTCTATAAAGTATATTTTCTATATGAAAAGTGGCTTGGAAAACACTTTCATGTGCGAAAAAACGACTTCTAACATGAATTTTTTATACGAAAAGTGGCTTCCGAGAAAATTTTCTATATAAAGAAGTTGCTTCTAAAATACTTCTATAAAAATTCTTGCTTTCAAGATACTTCCCTATACAAAAAAATGACTCGCAACACACGTTTCTGTGCGAATAGTAGTTTTGAATACACTCTTCTGCACGAAAATGAAACTTCTACCTATAATAAGAATTTCTTATATGAAAAGTAGCTCCCCCGATACTTTAATTTGCAAAAAAGTGGCTTTCCCAACACTTTTCTATGCGGATAAGTGGCTTCCCAGACAATTTTCTTTAAAAAAAAGTGTGGTTTCCCACAAACTTTTCTATGCGGAAAAGTGGCTTCCCCGGCACTTTTCTATATAAAGGAGCCGCCTTTAAAACACTTCCTTTTTTGCTTTTAGCACACTTTTCCACACAGAAAAGTAGCTTCCAATACACTTTTCTGTACAAATAGTAGCTTTGAATTTACTCTTCTGCACGAAAATGAAGTGTCCAACAATAATTTGTTTATACAAAAAGTGATTTCCTCGTTACTTTTCTTTGCAAAAAAGTTGCTTCCCAGACACTTTTCTTTGCAAAAAAGAGGCTTCCCACAAACTTTTCTATGCGGAAAAGTGGCTTCCCAGACACTTTCTTTTTTGCTTTTAGCACACTTTTCCACACACAAAAAATAATACAAATAGTGGCTTCTAATGTGCTTCTCTGTACGAAAAAGAAGCTCCGTTGAAACTTTTTTATACATACAAAGAAGTTTCTTTCAGGAAATGTACATATATAAGCGGCTTCCAAAACACTTTTCTTTTATACGAAAAGTGACTCACCAGACGCAATTACGTATAAACAAGTGTTTTGCAAAGAAATCGGTACAAAGACACTTTTCTATACGGAAAGTTGGCTTCCTTGGCGCTTTGTGATACGGAAATCTGTTTCCAAGGAGTTTTTATGCTGACAAAACTGTCATCTAGGACATTTTTATGTAGGAAGTGACATTCATGACAGTTTCCTATAGGAAAAAGCGGCTTGCAAGGAACTTTTCTTTAGGAGAAGCCTTCCAAAACATTTTATGAAAACTATCTTCAAAAACACACTCCCGTCTATACGAAAACAGAATTAATGGATAAATAATTTGCTAAGAGACAATTAAAATCCTCTCTGCAACTTAATTGTCATCATATGATATTACAGTTTTACTTTACAATACCGGTCAAATCCAGTATACCGCCATGTGGGAAATTTTACAGTTACAGAGGCAAATTTAAACCACATTTTTTCACAAATTAAATTGTCATAATTTTCATATCCATGTGCATATCACCGAACTATTTCACACGATTAATATTCCGACGTAAGAGGCGATTATAGGCGATTATAAATGAATTACTATTAATCTTAGAACTGCACACCACCGGTGTAGACTAACTGATACCAGTTTTCAGAAAACCTGAAACAGATATAGCAAATATTTTGTTTCGTTTTTGCTAGGTTTTTATGTTAATTGAATTTGTTCGAATTAGAAATAAGCCATTTGTTTTGAATTTGCATTGCATTGCGAAATAACATTTTTTTGTCTATTTGATATTTTGATATTAATAATTCTGTTTATTTACTAATAATTAATCAGTCGTTTATTTGCCCGTTTTAAACAACAAATTGTAACCGATAACGTTTAATATTTGTTTAGCATTTTTTTTCGCTTAATATTTAATGACGTTCCGAATTTCAATGACGATTTACTGTGATTCAATTTAAATTTGATTCCATTTGCTGTTAACAGGTTGTTAAGCTAAATTTACATAATATTGCAAAATGTTTTGTTGTATCTTTAATAAAGTCCTGCTAATGATTATTAGGTATTTTTTATTTTGTTTGTTTGTTTTAATGACGAAGCAAACTATATTTTGTTATTTAGTTGGATATTTGATTACACTTCGAAATTAGTTATTAGGATTACCGGGCTAGTAGTGATTATGCTTGAAAAACGATAAATTGTTTTAAAACTTTGCAGCTTGATGGGGTGTGTTTTGTTATTGTATGAGATGGTATTAATTAAGGATAATTGGGTACATTTAAATTTCATATGACACCAAAAAGTTCGCAAGCACCTGTTAATACATATAATAATAAATATTATTATCATATTATAATTATATTATTATTGTATTATATTATACAGGGTGCCCCATATGAGTGTTGGCGATTTAATTCTTCAATTTCTCGGTAACGCGTGGCGCGGGGTGGCGGGGGGATATGTTGTTCGCTGCGCCGCTTCCTGGAAATTTAGTCGCTATGGAGCCGTACACGGGAGTGCAGCGTGCATTTTGTGTCCGAGCGTATCACGAAAACAATCAATCAGTGATTACTGCACGACGTTTGTATCGGCATGAACACAGTTTACACGATTTAAGTGAAGTTCCAAGCGCCAATGTGATACGAAAATGGATCAGAATGTTCGAAACAACCGACTCAACAGTACCAATTACGGTTCGTGGTCGCCCGGTTTCTGCAAGATCAGCCGACATTGTGGAGAGTGTTCGTGTTTCAGTTCAGCGAAATCCGCAACAGTCAACACGTTAGAGAAATCAGTCTTTGAATGTCAAAAGAACAACTTTACGACGAATTTTGAAACGTGATTTGCATTTGAAGGCTTATAAGATTCAGATAGTCCAAGAATTAAAACCCGATGATGCCAATAACCGACTTAATTTTGTCAATTTGATGCTAGAGCGGTTCAACAATTTCAACAACGTGATGAGGCCAATTTTCACCTTAATGGCCATGTGAACAAGCAAAATTGTCGGTTCTGGTCTGAGACTAATCCCCGACGCTTGCATAAACGTCCACTTCACAGCCCTAAGCTTGTCGTGTGGGCTGGGATAACGTCAACCGGTATTATTGGACCATACTTTTTTGAGGACGAAAGAGGGCATGCGATGACGGTTAGAGCGAACAATTATTGCAACATGCTAGCAGACTTTTTGGTGCCAGCTTTGCAAGAACTTCAAGGCAATACCTCGAGGATGTGGTTTCAACAGGATGGGGCCACATGTCATACGGCTAGGGTATTCACAGAGCTGCTGAAAAATGTTTTTCCTGGAAAACTCATTTCGAAAAGGGGGGATATTGAATGGCCCCCACGTAGCCCCGATCTCTCTCCATGCGATTATTTTCTATGGGGCTACCTCAAATCGGTAGTCTACGAGAATAATCCGACCAATTTAGAGCAGTTGAAGAGGAACATTATTCAGGAAAGTAACAAAATACCGAGAACAACTTTTCAACGAGTTTTCCAAAATTCGCGACTTCGGTTCCAAGAATGTCAAGCAGCCGAGGGAAGCCATTTGGACAACATTATTTTTAAGTCTTAAAAATTCCTATGCTTCTACTTTTTAAAAATACAAATATATTTTTTGTATGTTTTGTAGTTTTTTTTTAATTGAATATTTAAACCGCCAACACCCTTATGGGCCACCCTGTATATTATATATTATATGTTATATATTACATATTATATATTACATATTATATTATATTATAATTATTGTAACTATAATTATATTATACAAGACGGATTCAATCAGTCCAACGCTTCTCTAACTTTTCACTTATTTGCCTTTACTATAGGATAATTTGTCGGGGCCCTTAAAATACGCTTGTAAATACTTCGTCATTTGATATAAATCTTCTTCTATGGAACACTCTTCTGAGATTTGCAAACATGTAATAGCCGCTGTAGAAACTGATGTGGACAAAGCTGTCGTTAGGGCAGAAATTCGCACTTCTTTCAATTCATTGTCAATTTTGTCGATTGTTGCTTTGCCACAGAGAAAATTGTTTTTATTTCCTGTAATCTGCTCAAAATCGCAACCCATGTCAGTAAAACATTCATTCATTTGGAAAATATTTTGCTCATGACCAAAATTTCATGAAATTTAGTAAACATAGTGATTTTTGGTACTTTAGGATGTTAGCTATCGTTTGTAACTTCACTTTTCAATTATAGAGAATAAAATTAACAAAACAATTCTTTTGGGCATCTACTGTGGGCAATGCACAATCGATGCTTATACGGTTTCGTTTAAAATCAGCAAACCATCGACAAAAAGTCATTTTGGATAGAGGAGAGTCACCATAATACATTTCAAATAATGACTGAATTTGAGCAGTATTCTTCTCAGTAAAAAACAATATTTAATCAACATAAGAAATTAAGGCAAAAAATTTAAAATGAAAGAAAATGTAAGAAGTAAAAGAAATGTGACACAAAAAGTAGAAGTCACTTAGAGCACTACAATTCAAACACACGTAATTATTTTAGCAAACATTAGGGAACATTTTTTCATTCCTTCCAAAAAAATGTGATTCTAAATGATTTCACTGAATGGGAATTTTTCCAAATTACGTAGAAGTTATTTTAAAGAACTTCCAAGAATACCAAAATATTAGTGATAATATTGGATTTTCCAATACATTTTCTAGTGAATTGGATACAATTTATCACATGATCACATCACAATCACATTTTCATTACTTAAAGAGCACTGCTTCAACACCGAAACACCTTCAGTGTGCTTCGCACCGAAAAGTCTGTGCAAAAGAACAGCATTCCTATTGTGACCATCACGTTCCAGTAAAAGATGTCCACATCTTTTCATCCATAAGAATAGTATTTCGATAACTTCCACAAATGCTATATGAGCACATATTCCGATCGTTAGAAAGTTGTTATTAATTACACCAAAAGGACCGATGAAATTATGGCATTATAATTGCCAGTCGTAGGAATCATTATGTAAGAATTATTATTATTTTTTTTTTGTTTCTAATGCAGAAACTTAAAATTATTTAACATGTTCTAAAATTATGGGTCGTTAATAATTTAAATTATAATAATTAGTTATTTAAATTATAATAATTAGTTATGTGTTACCTCATAAGAGGTAGTGAACATTTTGAGTATTTTTTTTTTGTTTTGGATGCAGAAACTTAAAATTATTTAACATGTTCTAATATTATTGTTTGTTAATAATTTAAAATCTAATAATTAGTTATGTGAATTCTGATTAAAAGAAGAACATTGTTTAGAACACCTAGTAAAAAGGTTGTAAAAAGATGTTAAAAACAACAGCAACATCGATGATTACCCAATTTTGCACCACTTTTAGATCACGATCAGGGGATCTCTATAACTTCTCTGGATGCTCTTTTTTTTACTTTTTTTAGATTCATAAGTTTCGATGATCCCAAAAAGTGGTATTATGCGATTTTTTGGATGCTATCTGTTTGCTGGCATACTACATTTTGGTAGGTGTTGCTTAAAGATTATCGCTCTCCAAAAAGGATGCATGATTCTTTAATGGAAGAGTCACTTGTGTGTTAGGTCCGGAACTTATCTGCACAAAAAGGGAAGATAATAAAAAAAATGGTGCTGCCACAACGTAGAACGACCGGATAAAGGTTGAAACATGAAAATTCAGCTGCACATTCTTTTCAAAGTATAGGTGTGCAATAAGGGAATATGTAGCAAGAATCTTGCTTTTAGAGAGTAAATCGGGCAGTATGGGTTCAATCAATCTGAATCTATGTATATTCATATAAATATGTTTGTACGAGTATATTAGCCTATAATCATATGCGCCCGATGGAAAAGGATTGTTGGAGATCCATCCTTTTACGTATAAAACGTAAAAATGGTATCAACCATTTTTACAACAGTCATCGGAAGCTGAAGTCAGCAAAAACTACGTATGAAACAGGGAAGGAAGGAGACAAAAATTATGCCATAATCTGCAATAAACTCTTGAAGATAAAATTATGAAATTGTGGTTATATATTAGGTTATCTGTCTAAGCGGACATTTTTAAAATTTTCTAAAATTCGTTCTTAAAGAAAGTAAAGTTAGGAAGAAATGAGAATTAAAACCATCTGCCATTTACGAATATGGATCGCTTAACAACCGAAGAATACGTACAAATAGTTAAAACTTACTATAAAAGTGGTGATTCAAACGTAGGCTTTCAATCGAACAACATTTCCTTCAGTAATGAAACTCTTTTTTCAATCGCTGATTCGTTAACAACCAACTTTGTCGCACATGGGGCTCGAAGAACCCAGAAGTGATTGTGGAAATGCTATTGCATCCGGAAAAAATAACTGTTTGGTGCGCATTATGGTCTGGAAGTGTCATTGGGTCGCATTTTTTCGAAAATGACGGTGGAGGAACTTCAAAATGATCCACTGCTGCAACCAATCCAGAGGCGGTAATTTAATTATTGTCGTATTTCATTTGTGTGTTTTGTATTTAACTTTACTTTTGAAATCGGAAAATAGAATCTTGTGAGGTAAAAGATAACATAAAGGGAACGAAAAGTAGACTGTCGCGTAGAGGAAATGGACGTCGTTAAAGTATCGGATACAAAGTGATAAAGGTTTTTACGAGGAGACTCGTGTAAAACACCCGTGGACTCTTGAGGGAAAATATGAAATAAAGGGTTCAAAAGCTATACATCAAAGTATTGGATAAAAAGTGCCATGATAGAAAATAAAAAAGGGTTGTTAGGGGAAAGTATGACAGCAAAGAAAGGTTAATTTTTGATTTTTGCTGCTGCCCTGATGTTAATTGTGGCAGGATTACCAAGAATTTTCAGATGTAAATTTTTTCGCCATTTCGAAACCAAAAATCAGTAATCAGATACCGAAAGAAAAAATAGAACCTTTTTAAGAGCCGCTATTAGGTGGAACGTTATTTGTGCAATAGAAAGAACGCAATCGTGATGTTTTAGTTATAGGCAGAGGGGATTGTCTATTTCTGCACCGATTATTAAAAATATGATCCTCCATAAATCATTTTTTTCATATATATGGCTGTAAATGAACTATAGAACAGAGTTGTAATAAATTTTTAGTAGTAAAATAAAAATTGTACAGAAAAATATTTTGTAAATGTGGCTGAAATTGCAAAATATCCTTTTACCTCTACCTTAATTACTCTTTTTCGTTTTCTAAAATCGTCAACATCGTCACATTGATGGCATTGTGTTACGATCACTATCAATTAATTAAATTGTCTTCCACAGGATTGTTGGGCGCACGTTATAAAAGTTCTGGTGTCGGATTTGGAATCAGGATGTATCAAATATTGGGTATGCACCAAATTGACATTTTCCATCATAACTCCTATTTATTTATTCAGCTCTTAAATGGGAATAATTTCTTATGAGTCGATGGCCTACAACGTAATTTGTTCCTACAGCCTAATTTTTGATTCTTAATTCCATATGTTTTTTACTCATAAACCGTGACGGTATCATTTTTTAATTGAAAAAAAAAGAAAAAAAAAAACAACAGCAAAACCTGTTATATGCAGTTTTTCTCAGTCATAACAAGAAATTTATTTTTTAATCAAGAATGGTATCGTAAAAGCAGGGAAAAGTTGAATACAAGATAACTTTTATAACCGCACATGTGACTTTGCGAAACAAAAGTGGAAAACTCCGTTTTGCGTCAATAGAATCAATCGTGTAAAGTTATATAGATTAGTATATAAATTATCAAATTCAAAGTGGTGCGACATATGCGAATGCTATTTCGATAGAAAGAAAGAAATTGTTAACAGAATCAAAGACATTAACTTATTCAGAGAAATCGACTTGGCGTTTAGCGAATCGTCATCATATGTTAAGTTGTTTTAAGGCGGAGTGCTGAGGTCTAGTAAGGAGGAGGAGTGCTAACATTTCTTCTTGACCATTTTTTTCCTGTTGGTACCGTCGTATTAAATCCACCGTTCCGCTTTAAATCGTTAAGGTATGACCAATTTCACTATTTTTTCGCCGTCGGATGTACGCAGTTCCAAAACTAGCCAACCTGGTAAAGAAGCCACAGAAAAGTTAGGAAAACTTTTCTTTTTTTTTTCAACAAAATCTCCTTTTAGTTCGATGCACTATTTTCAGCGATAATCTATAGGTTCTATACACTGTTTATAGTAAGAACTATCGAACTCCTCAAAATAGCCATCAACCACAGACTTCCACCCCTTCATTTCTAGCAATTCTTTTATCACCGAGCCATTTCTTCAAGTTTGGAAATAGAGGGAGGTAACTCTGGCGAGTAAGATGCGTGATGAAGCAATACAAACTTTAATTAATTAATTTTAACCATCGCGGATGAAATAAAGGCAGTGTATTCATTATTTTGCATGAAAATTTATGTCTGAGAAAGATATATTCCAAATCGATACCGCATTTGTTAATCGAGGAACAAAAGCACCAACTAATTACTGAATCGAAGAGCGATGAAAACATGAAAGAGGTGTAAAAATTCCAAAAATTCTAGAGTTTGCCGGTAAGGTTAGGGTTTGAATTGCATTGCTGATAGAGAGTGGCATTTTTAAATCGTTTTAAGGGGAAAAATTATGAAAAAATTTTACAAATGGCAAAGAATGAAAGGCTGCTTCTACAAGACAATACACCATGTGACTAGCCGGTGGTTATAATGACAAAAATTTCATGAATTAAAGTTCGAATTACAGCTTCATTCACAGTATTGTAAAGATCTCAGCTCCAGCGACTGAAAATTTAAAAAGGAGGAAAAAATAATTAGATCAGTTGACGTGGTCATTGACTGAATCTTATTTCGACCATAAAGAGTTCTCTTGTATAAAAGACTTCGAAATGTTAAAGACGCGTTTGATTATATCCCTTGTAGTGTAAAGCCGAATTTCCCAAAAAAAAATGTTTTTCGTTCTCAGTCGCGCGGTATATTGACCGATATTATTGTCTACCATCCCTCTTTTTTAAAATCGTGGAAATAAGGTGATTGATTTATGTAAATTACAACTTTACAGCATTTTACATTCTCTGAGAGTTGTGTCTTCTCTAAAGTAAGGCATTCAAACAAAAATAATCCTTTACGTAATCGATCGGCGTCCCTGAAATCGTGTACGCTTAGCAATCTGTTTATGAGTCAGCTTTACAGCATTTTCTATTCTGTGAGAGTTGCGTCTTCTCTAAAATGGGGCATTTAAACAAAAATTATCCTTTATGTAATCGATCGGTGCCCTTGAAATGGTGCACGCTTAGCAATCTGTTTACGAGTCACTTTTGTTTAAAATATATCTCATTTATGCATATTTTGAGGTTAACTTAGATATCGGAACCTTAATTTATTGCTCTTTGGTAAGCGAGAAGGTAAGCTGTAGCAAGAACATGTGTTAGTGCTTCCAATTTGTTAGCCTGCGCTTGTTGATGTACTCGTATGTTTAATCGTGTTAGAATTATTTTTACAATCTTTGTTAGGATTGTTAGTTTTAGAACAAACTGTTATCTGTTATCTATAGGCTGTAAAAACTAAACACTTTCATTTATCGTATTTTTCCAAAACGTACAATTATTTAATTATACCGTAATATACCATAAAAATATGTTGTAAAAAATTTATTATATTAGAACTTTTTATAATACCATATAACCATTTGGACAATATTTTAAACGCCAGACAAAAGAGTTCGCGTAGTCATAAACAATATTTGCAAGTGTTTTAATTGTTACGATAGCCTTAAATACTTGACTTGTAAATATATTTGATTTATTAAAGCGATAACACGGCCGTACAATGACTTTGATAAACCAATAAAATAATTTGTTATAAATTTTAGGAACGAAAAAAGTATAATATATATTTTTGGTATTAAATTAAACGTTCAATTTCATCACTTAGGCGGATTATACATTTCAAATTTAATATATGACAATATTCAAAATATTCGATATTTGATACCTTCGGTGGTAAAAAAATTAAATTTATTTAATTTTTGAAATTTTTGGATTTTCTCATCCAAATTAAGCACTCAACACTTGACCACAATATTAATTTTTAAAATTGAATAAATTTCTTCATCACTTACAGTTTTATATTAAAAATGATATATATTATCGTATATATAAAATTGTTTTTTTTTTCTTTCTTTCGTGGACTTAAAGTTTATTGTCTTTTTCTGATCGAATAACGAAACCGCTCAGTTTAACAAGTAGGGGCCGACTTTTCGACGATACGACTTTACTCGAGCCCCTGCAAAAGTGAACTAATTTAACGGTGTCATAAATCGTCGTCCTCAACAGTTTTTCGTGTGTTCTATCCGCTCTAGACTGAGTGGTTATTGGCTGTTTGGCGTTGGTTTTGTGTTTTATTGCTGTTCGCTAACCTAAACAAACTAAATTGCTTGTACCAAAAGAATTTAATACTTTAACAACTGTAGTAATAACGTCCAAATATTGGCTGATAAATGATTAAAACTTTGTGGCGATATACTCTGTGTAAACATTGTCGTTCTCGTGCTGCTGCCAATGTCATTGTCGTGGTGTTTTCGTCACTTGAGTGATATTTTTGAAAAACCATCGACGAGCCACAGACGATCAGCATCAGTGTGCACACAAAGTCGATGACGACTTTGACTGATACTACGAATGAGTACTACCCGTACTACAGGTCACACGAGAGTATTTCAAAACCATCATAAACATTTTTTGTGTTGGAAATTCTACTGCACTACAGTCGCAATGGTTCGTTTGAACGCATCGATGATTTATAAGCGTAAAGTGTTTCAAATTGTGTTGCTTTTAATGGCAATAAATTTCTTCCCAAGTAGTGTTTTTTCTGGGTGAGACTCAAAATCGTACATTCTCTTTTGACGTCATTATGAAAGATGACATTTTGAAAGCGCATTCTCATTTGGCGTCATTATGAAATATGATATTTGAAAGCGCTTTCTAAAATTAATTCTACAGTAGTTGGAGTGGACAATATGTCAATAAAGTTTTTAAAGCTCGTATTTCCTTATATATCTGGTCATCTGTTACACCATCTTTGTTACTGTCATCTTTGAACACCATATTTACAACTTTCGTTTTTCCGTCTGCTTTGAAAATTTCGCGTGTAGTTCCAATTCCTCAAGTAGGTAATTCTTACAATTTTGATAGCCCAAGAGCAATTAGTATAGTTCCAGCTCTTTCTAAAATTGTTGAACATTTGATGCGAGAACAAATTTTAATTTATATTAATGATCACAGCGTGATTGTTGACTGGCAATATGGATTTAGGACAGGCTTAAATACCACTACTCATTTGCCCCATTTAACATACACTATTAGGAGACGATTAATAATCGCGATTTAGGAGTGTTTGTAGATCTCGACTTATCTAAGGCTTTTGACAGAGTGGACCATCATACTAAGCTTATTTACAAATTAAGGTCTAAATTTATGTTTTCTAGCACAGCCTGCACATTAGTTCGTTCGAATATGTCGGGTCGATCACAATGCGTTTCCATAAATGGTAATTTTTCTGATATGCTTAGAGTGCACTGATCCTCAAGGATCGGTTCTGGGCCCATTACTGTTTACATTGTATTATTTTAATTATGTTAATTATATTAATGGTTTAGCTGAGGTCATTCCCGATAGCTGTTGTTATCCACTTTTTCAGGAGTAGTTCAGCAAATAACTTACAATATAATATCAATAACACATTGACTGCTATAAATAATTGGTTAAATTATAACAACCTTATATTAATTGTAGCAAAACTAGGGCAATACTTTTTGTACACTCGTTTCAATCTTTTCAGAATTTTGAAATCAACATTAATGGAAACAGCATTGAGTTTGTAGATGAAATGAAGTGCCCCTCGGCATAAAACTTGATAAACTACTTGATTTTCGTGCCCATATTGCTTCTATATTTCCCAAAAAAATACTTTTTACTCTGCGGAAATTGTACAATATGAATACATGTATATTCCTTCCAATTCATATTAAAGAGAGTTTACCTCATGCCTTGCTGATGTCTCAAATTAATTATGGTATTGAAGTTTTTTCGGGAACAAATCTTGAGGATTTTCAATATGGTAGTAAGATACGAGTATGTGTATAGTTTGAGGCACTATGATCGTATATCACAATATGCTATACGTTTTTTACGTGTTCCCTTTAAGAATTATGTTGAATTTCGACACTGGATCAACTAGAAATCCACAAATTGTAATTCCTCTCTTATATCCTCTTCTATATTCTTAAAATCATTTGCAGAGCTTGGAATCGGCTCCCTCTGCATCTACGAAATTTTGTTTATTCAATTCAAGTTTTCCAAACACAAATAAAAGGGGTCTCAACAAGAACGCAAGATTTAAATTCGGCGCCATTCGAAGTGTCATTGTTTGACATTTGAACAATTGTTATTGTTTGCTAGTAGAAGGTACGAGGTTAGTAAAAATGGAGCGCTACACGAATTAACAACGCATTCTCATTGTGAAATTGTTTTACCAAAATCGTGAAAGTTTTGCGGCTACCGATCGCAAATTGCGATCAATTTGGGGTCACAATAATGCTCCAAAAGAGTCAGCTGTAAAGAGATTAATGGATAAATTTGCTAAAAACGGGGATGTAAAGACAACAACGTGCCTTTGACCATTTCGATCGACCGAAAATATCGTAGCTGTACGCTCAAACTCAAACTCCATCCACCTTAATTCGACACCGAGCTCACCAAATTGGTGTCTCCAAATCCACTATGCACCATATTTTGACTAAAGATTTGCATCTTCAGGCATACAAAGTTCAATTGACTCAGGAACTGAAGCCAGCTAACCATGGACAGCGAAGAGAGTTCGTTAATTGGGTATTGGAGAGACAACATGAAAATGCTGATTTTGCCGATAAAATCATCTTCAGTGATGGCAGAATTGACGCATTTGGGGTAGGGAAAATCCTCGAGTGATTCACGAGAAGCAAATACATCCTCAACGTGTCATTGTGTTTTGTGGATTTTGGGCTGGAGGAATCATTGAAATCATTTTTTTATGAAAATGAGGCATGTCAAGCGAAAACAGTCAATGATAATCAGTTTTTTCGTGCCTAGAATTGAAGAAATGAATGAAATGAAATGTGGAGGGCATGTGGTTTCAATAAGACGGCGCCACATGTCATACAATTCAATTGCTGCATCAGTCATTTAAATCTTGCGTTCTTGTTGGGACACCCTTTATATTAGATTTGAATCAAGTGAACTTCAGCAGCCTATTTTACATTATGAACTCATTATCGGCACTTGGTTTTTCTTTTTTATTTGCTTTATAACAACTGTATTTCGTTGGGTAACCATAAAGTTCGTTGCCACTCGAATTGTTGCAAAAGACTTGGAATTTTTTTGAAAAATTCAATCATTTAAATGTCGTTGAAGACATGCTAGAACGACTCAGTTTCGACCCCACATTCATAAAATGGATTACAATTAGCGATGAGATGTGGTTTTACGAGTTTGACGTGTAAACCAGTCTACAAGCTTTGGATTGGTCCCTTTCAAGTGAACCGAATTCGAAAAAAAAAATACGTTAACACGTCGATTTTTTTTTATTATTGCGGTGTTGTGCGCTCGGTACTATAGCTAGAAGATTAGGAGATAAGTAATTAACATTATCTGGACATTTTGGGGTGTTTTGAGAGTCTTACACTTATCTTCGATGAAAAAAACCCAAATTGATGGAAAGAAAATTCGTGAATTTTGCATCGCACTAACGTACCACCCATTCCACAAGGCTATCATTGTAAACGAATGTCTCTATAAATATCATCAAAAAACCGCTGTATTCAACTAATATGGGTCCGGCAGAATCTTTTGTCATTTCTAAACTCAAATTACCGCCGCCGATAGAAGATATAAAAGAGAATTGGAAATGAAAACTGAAGTTTTTTTTGGAAAAGGGAAGGAATTTTTGCTGTGATTGGACTATAAGTATGTGCTATATCGGAAGGGCCATAATCTGAAGACGATGCAATAAATTTGAATGAATGATAAATATTTTGTGTTTTATTAAACAATTTTTAGATATATATATTTTTTCTTTTGCAGAATTCATATATATTTTTTTTTGAAGACGTTTCTATTAAAATACTCCCCTGACAGATATTCGGTTTTTATTCCAAGTTCCTTCACGCTTCTATGTAACAAATACCGTTTATATCATATATTGTGAATACATAAAGAAACTATATTTTATTAAATTAAGTATAAGCATTTTCTTTTCAGATTATCTTTAAAGCTAAATATGTATTTGCTTCTAGTGTCATTTTGTAGGCATTTCTCCTCTGTAGATCGTTTCTACTCTAATCAGACAAATTGCCATGCTTGATTGCTTTCTTCATTAAGACTCATTGTTTTGTGCTTCCAACCGTGTACCTTCCATCGTACCCGTACCCGTAGTATTTGACTTCGATTTTCATTAACTCTGCGGGAATTAATAAATCTGTGGCTAGTTGGTGAGATATGTATGTACTTCTTATCGGCGCGTATTAGCCCCCTCAATTATTCGCTGTCGTTTTATCAATTGAGAAAATCTTAACAGATTTTATTTCTTAATATTTGACAGTTTCACATAATCAACCTGTTTGTTTGCTTTGGTTTCCACACCATCTATTTCAATTTTTGTTTTGGCTACTTTGTGAGTTGATATTTGACTCACAAACAACCGGTAACAGCGGCTTTGAATAAGTCGCACTATTTGCTCGAGCCGCTGCAACGTCTGAGATCTATTTCGTCACTCTTTCGCATTGCTGTCGTTCGCGTTAGCCACTAAAGCTTTCGATTTTCACGAACTGTCCGTCCTCTTGCTAGACTCGTGAATTTTCTGTGCTTACCTTTTGTAAGGTGGTGTTAGCTGATTGCAAGTTTAAATTAGACTTTTTGTTATTAACAATGTCACAGCGATTAAATGTCAATTACGTCCAATTATTATTACTTTAATAGCAAAGTTGGTGCCATTGTTGTTGTAGCCTGTCTTAGAACAAACAAATGAGTACATTTTGTTTATCAGCTGTTGTTTGCTAACGATTAGAAATAATCCAGACTATTTTTCGGCTGGAATTGAAGCAGCAGCTGTTCTCTTTTTCGGTTGTTTGTTGTTCTCATTCTGCAAGTTTATTGACTTTTTATAACATTTGTCACGTTTAAGTTATAAAAGGGGATTAACCGAAATGGGGATGCATATGCATTCTGGGAATTTCCTATTCATCTAAATATGAGTAGACACTTTTTATATAGACAATTTTCTATGTAGACAGACAAATGTTCTATACAAAAATTGAGTGAGAGAAAATTTTTCAAAATTTTTTTCCTATATGTAAAAAAATTATACGGAAAAACGATTTTTCCAATATAAAAGTGTTAAGGAAGACACTTTTTCTTTGTGGAAAGATATTCGGAAATATACTTTTTCTACATAGGAAAGTATTCGGATAAATACTTATGCCTTAAGGAAGATATTTTTTCAATAATGAAAACTTTTACATAAGACATTTTTTCTCTATGGAAAAATGTTCTGGAAGACTATTTTTCTGATTAGAAAACTGTTTCGGAAGACTATTTTTTTATTAGAAAAAA
>JAHXMU010029130.1:0-17624 GCA_019455685.1 Philornis downsi | reverse complement strand
TATTTTTCTGCATAGAAAATTTTTCTTTAAGACTATTTTTCTGCATAAAAAATGTTCTGGAAGACTATTTTTGTGTATAAAAAAATATTCTGAAAGACTATTTTTCTGATTAGAAAAGTGTTCTGGAAGATTATTTTTCTGATTAGAAAAATGTTCTAGAAAACTATTTTTCTGCATAGAAAAATGTTCTGTAAGACTATTTTTCTGCATAGGAAAGCAATTTTTCTGAGTAGAAAAATGTTCTGGAAGACTATTTTTTTGATTGGAAAAATGTTCTGGAAAACTATTTTTCTGCATAGAAAAATGTTCCGCAAAACTACTTTCCTGCGTAGAAAAATGTTGTGCAAAACTATTTTTCTGCATAGAAAAATGTTCTGGAAGACTATTTTTCTGCATAGAAAAATATTGTGCAAGACTCTTTTTCTGCATAGCAAAATATTGTGCAAGACTATTTTTTGGCATATAAAAATGGTATTCAAGACTATTTTTCTGCATAGAAAACTGTTGCGCAAAACTATTTTTCTGCGTGGAAAAATGTTCTGGAAAACTCTTGTTTTGGAAGACACTTTTTCTATATAGAAAATGTTGTGGAATATAACCTTTTCTATATAGAAAATTGTTGTAGATGGTAACTTTTGTACATATAGGAAAATATTCTAAGATGTATTTTTTCGTCGTAAAAAAGTGTTTAGGAAGAAATTTTTCCTATGTAGAAAAATATCGTTGAAGACTCTTTTCTATATAGAAAGATAACGAGGAAGATACCTTTTCTATATATACATAGTTACAGTTTTTCTATAAATAGAAAAATGTTCTGGGGGACACTTCCATTATTTGTAAAAATAATTTTTTTATACAGCAAATATTCTGGAAGTCATGTTTTCTTTACAGAAAGATGTTCTGGAAGACAATTTTTCTATATAAAAATGTGCTGGCAGACACTTTTCCTAATTTGGAAAATATTATGTATGTACTGAGAAAAAAATAACATTTTCTTTATAGAAAATGTTGCGAAACACAGACTAAAAAAAGGTCTGAGCACGCTTTTTTCCCTAAATGTTGTAGAATCAACTTTTTTATTATAGAAAGGTCTGTGAGGAAACTGTCTATTCTGAACGGATATGTTTACTAAATACAACATTATCTGAGTATATAAAAAGAAGTTTTTGTGGAGAGATCTCCCCTATATTAAAACTTATCTTAGGTTAAATTTTCAACATATAGAAAAATGTCAAAGAAGATGTAGACAAATATAAATATGCTTAAATAAATAATATAAATAATATAAATATAAATAATAAATAATATAATAATATAAATAATATAAATATACTTATATATTGTAAACATTTGAAAAAACATTTTCCGTATATAGAAAGGTGCCTGAGAAGAGATTTTCATATATAGAAAAGTGTTTGAGAGGAAGCTTTTCTATGGAGAAGAGTGCCTGAGAGGACGTTTGTCAAACTAACTTCTGAGAAGTTCGTTCACAGTACTTTTCGAGCGTAGAAAAATGACCCAGTACAAACATTTCTTATATAGTATGAACATACTCCTATTATATAAAAAAATTATATTTCTCAATATAGGATATTCTCAATATAGTAATATCAATATTGCTACAGCGATATGACCGGCAGCGTCACTCACATCCCTGGTCTTACTTCGAACTTCGTCATTTACATGTTATCCACATGGCATTCTGTAGTAAACAAATTACGCACTAATTTGATATAGTTTTTGTTTATCTTTTACACTCACTTCTTAATTTAGTTGTTAATTTTTAATGTATAACGAACGTTATATGTTGACGCTACAACAGCCACAAAGCAAATAAATTGTTTGACAAAGGTAAATATTTAAAAAAAAAATTAAAAATTCTCTGTTCCCAGTGTTTTTTTTAAAGAACGTCATTACAAAAACTGAGTATGAATGGCAAATATTTACAATGAATAAGTAAAAAAATCTGAATATCTCAAAAACTTGCACAATTTAAAAAATGAAAAAGAGAACATTGGGGTTTGGTGATGACCCTTTTCAGCAAATCTATATTATCGTTAACGTCATTCAACAATTCTTACGCGATGCTCATGCGATGTTGCTTTTGGTCAAAATTCAGCAATTTTAGAACGAATTTCGCTGCCGCATTCTTCATGCCCAAAATTTCTGATTCACATATAATTACGAATCGAAGAAAAGGATCAAAGAAGTTGCATCAAATTTGGTGTAAAAATGGAATTAAGTGCTCAAAAAGACTTGAAATGTTAACAGTGGCATACGGTGACAGTACTCTGAGTCAAAAAAATGTTTACACGTGGTACAAGCTATTCACAGAAGATCGAGAAGATGTGAATGACGACGCTCGCTCTGGATGCCCCAACACATCAACAACTGATAAAAATGTTGAGAAAGTGAAGAAAATTGTTATGGAATGTTATTGTTATGGAATTGAAAATGCACCTGCTCAATCATCTTTGCTTGTGAGAGCTTATTTGGCCAAAAACAACACCGTTACCATTCCTCAGCCACCGTATTCGCCAGATTTGGCCCCTGCGACTTTTTCTTCTTCCCAAGATTGAAGAGACCCATGAAAGGATGGCATTTTGCGACGATTGAGGAGATAAAAACCGAATCGCTGAGAGAACTCAAGGACATACCAAAAAGTGCACATCAGAACTGCCTCGAGGATTGAAAACAACGCTGGCACAAGTGAATTATATTTGAGGGGGACTACTTTGAAGGAGATAAAATAGAAATTGATGAATAAATAAATAAATAAATAAATATTATTTTTTGAACACACCTCGTATAATTATGCTCTAGGTGTAAAACTAAGTGTCTTCTAATAAGTCTTAACATTACGTTTTCACGTATATGGATAAGTTTCAGTATATAGAAAAGTGCTTTGCCAGTGTGATATGTTTAAGAACACACTTGTTATATACTTAAAAGTGTCTTGAATATAATTCTTGTTTTTAAATGAAAAGAAACAAATTTGGGAAAAGTTCTTCCGCACACAGAAAGAGTGTTTGAGAAGGAAGTTTCCAGACGGCAAAAACTGCTGGAGTAAACATTTTTCTTACATTTAAAGGTATTCATTTGCATAGAAAAGTGTACCAGCAGTATGTCTTATGAAATTCTGTTATAAATATAAACAATTTCTCTTGAAAATAGCGCTTTTAGGACGAAGTTAATAAACCAATTACTACCGCTGAAGAGTTGGATGCCAAATTGGATGCTTATGTCAACGATATGAAAGTTTAGGTTAGGAGTGTTAGTCATGTTACTTAATGTATTCATAAGTTGTATCTGTTAAGACATCAAATACTATTATACTCTAACAAACCTTCATCCTTTATCTCTGAGTTAGAGTATACAAAAACGTTGTACTTTCATTCACTTCCTTTTTCTTTATTTTATTAGACAGAATGAGGTTATGTATGAAACAACACATCGAGCAGATAGCCGCCGCGGCTTTGCTGGCACACACGCGATATTTTAATGAAATTTTCAATGACGGTTTTGCATAAATGCTGCGGTATTTCATTAATGAAGCGTCCAATTTCCTCTTTTAAGACTTGAGTCGTCGTCGGCTTATTCGTGTAAACCATCGACTTCAAAAAACCCCTAAGAAAAAAATCTAATGGTGTTAAATCGCACGACCTAGGCGGCCATTTCTTGTCTCCAAAACGTGAAATAACTCGACCGGGAAATGACTGATGCAGCAATTGAATTGTTTCTTTGGCTGTATGACACGTGGCGCTGTCTTGTTGAAACCACATGCCCTCCACATTCATTTCTTCAATTCTAGGCACGAAAAAACTGGTTATCATTTTACGATACCGAACACCATTCACTGTTTGCGCTTGACATGCCTCATTTTCATAAAAAAAAGGTCCAATGATTCCTCCAGCTCAACATCCACACCACACAGTGACACGTTGAAGATGCATTTGCTTCTCGTGAATCACTCGAGGATTTTCCCAACCCCAAATGCCACAATTCTGCCTATCAAGATGGAAATGGGCCTCGTCACTGAAGATGATTTTATCGGCAAAATCAGCTTTTTCATGTTGTCTCTCCAATACCCAATTAACGAACTCCCTTCGATGTCCATGGTTTAATGAAAAAAATTACAATCCTGAATAAATAAATTAAATTAAATTTAAATTAAAAAAGAAACTTCGTATATAAAAGCTAAAATATTTATATGAAAAACATTTACAGATTTACATATTTTCTGAATTATACCCAAGAATGTCTGAGGATAGGAAAATAATGCACGGTGCCATATAGAGGTAATTCAAACGCCTTGCACCAAAAAAAAAAAAAAAAAGTTGTTAAGAAACTTTATAATATGTTGTAAGAAGACGTACTTCCTAGACTGTCTTTGCTGACCTACCCTCGTAGGAGAACATATTTTCCCAAAAAGAAATCGAAAGCGTGAAATAATGACAATAATAATTATCAAATGATGGCTGCTTAACATTTTTTAAATCTTTTGTAAAATAACCGAAATTAAATTTTAATTAAATTTATTATATTTATATTGTTATATATTTACATCACAGCTGTGAAAAAAGAAAATGAAAAAAACAAAAATGTGTATAAATAATTCCAATCAATCTTTTGTTTGTTAATTAATCTCTTTCAATTTGCCATTTGCAGTCAGCACTGCCATCGACTCACAGAAGCTCGTGTACAAACAATTGGTGTTTTTTTCTTTCTCTAAATGACTCAGTTGTTTGTTATGCCTGCCTTCCTTATCACAGATGACTCCTCTGCTGAAAGAGGTCCACAAAGAAGACAGCCAGAATGTTGATGATTTTCGGTTTGGAAAAATGGAAGTGATGTATCAAAAGGGAACCGCGAAAAATATCGAAGAGAAAAGAATAATGTCATAAAATATAAAAATTAATGGGTTTTCCCCATTATGTGATCAATTCACATTAAAATATCGTCCATCCACATTTTCTGATTTCTCTTAAAGTGTTCTTCCAAATAATGGAGCTCTTGTACATTTAATAGTTTTCTTTTTACATCTTATTAGAAATTATAACATTTCAAGTTTCAAAATTTCATGTTCTCATCGAAATCCTTCTTACAAAGAACACTCTGGAAAATTAATAGAATTTTACAAAATTCAATTAACAACTCTGGAATTTGTGTGTTCTTTTTTTGATTTTAGTGTTTCATTTCATTACTGATTTAATATCTGCTTCCAACAAAAGTACAATTGTTGAATTAATTTCGTAATGAGAAGTTTAAAAATTATCTGGCGATAAGTTCAAGTACTGTTATTGATGTGTCAGAACCAAATGGGGTTTTATTGTACTGGGCAATATTGCGGTATCGGTTTCATTCTCAAGTACCCCACGTTATCGGATTTTAGAAGTTTGAATTTAAATTAAAAAATAAATATGAACATTCCTAAAAATAAACAGTTTAGACAATGTTACACTATAATCGGTCATAGGTGACCATATGAAAAGTGTACAATTAAGTTTGTGAATAGAAATTCCCTTTAACGTGTAAATTTGTAAGTGGAAAAATTTGTGAAATTTATTACAAATTATTATTTCTTACAAAAATAATTTTCTAAAGGAAAGTTTATTGGTGTTAAAAATATCTGTAGTTAGGTTGAGATTGTCAGATGTAAAACATCATATAGCAGGGTTGAAGATGTGGCAACACCATAATTGTGAAACACTGGGATATCCACATAGTGGTTTCAAAACCGCCAGTTTGTCAAGGCTGTCATTAGAAGTGTTATTTATTTAGAGAAAAGTCTGCCATTTACGAATATGGATTCGACATTTTCGCACAAAGAAAAATATGCGATGCTTATACAAAATCTTTAATACCGGGTTATCCATTTTTCTGTATGAAAAGTAAAGCTAAATGAAACTTACATAAAGCTTTGATTTCGAAGAAACTTTTATTTCATTACAGTGCTTGGACCTTGCTATTATATACGAAATACAATGTCATTTATTTGACCGCCTATGGATTGGTTGCAGCAGTGTATCCTTTTGAGGTAGTTTTCAATCACTTTTTTACACATTTTGGGCGGTATGTCGGAGTTAACTTGACGAATATTGGTTTTCAAATGCTCTGACGTTTGAGGATTATCCGCGTAAGTACCGTCTTTGATGTGGCCTTATAAAAAATGTCTAACGGCGTTAAATTGCATGATCTTGGTGGCCTATTGGCGTCGCTGAAATTACGCTTTCTGGAAGCTTCCCATGAAATTAAGCCAAAATCTGTAGCGTTGTGTAGCACCGTCTTGTTGAAACCACATATCGTCTAGTTCATAATCTTTAATCCCAGGACAAAAAAAGTCGGTTATCATACAGCTATAGAACTCTGAATTGAAATTCGTATTATCCGCCCCACTTTCACTAACAGAAGCGGCATTATTCCAGTCTCTTCAAATTTCTTTGTAATCTTGTCAATTCCTTGCGCAGTAGGTGGATTATAACGACAATAAGCAACTCGTAATGCACGAAAAGTGCCCACGGTCCCACTACAACTTTTGTTTGACTATTTTCTTCTTCCATTCTTCCATTGCTAAGCGATCCATATTCGTAAATGTCAAATTTTTCACTAAATAAATAACACTTCAGATGACGGGTATTTAACAGCTGACAGTCTTGCCAGACCGGCCGTTTTGAAACCACTAAATTGAAAATCCGGTACATTAGGAGATGCCTGCGAAGATAATTTCCATCAGGTACTACATGGGCTGGTCAATAAATGTTGCTACTAAGATGTTATTTAAAACTATTCAGAGGATGTTTATTTCAAAACTAAGCCGAAACAGACTTGACTTAGCCCTTTTAATTCTGTGTGACTACAGCAAGGTGGAGCGACTTATCACATATCCAGGCCTGTCAATGCGGGATTAAAATAAAATTTTCCAATAAGCTGATTTCATGAATCCCCACATTTATCAAATCATTTAAAAAAATTTGGATAATTTTAAGCAATTTATCGGCACGATAATAGAGGAATGAATAACGTAATGTATAGAAATTTTCATATAGAAATATAAATACTCAAACACTTTTCTACACGGGAAATTAACTAAAAAAACATTTTGTGCATGGAAATTTTATTGCTTTTGTATAGAAAACAGTTCGAGAAGAATGCTCGAATAGAAGATCATTGCAAAATAATATGTAATTTCTAAACTTTGGGTTTTTAAAATAACAGAAATACGAGTATTTGTAGGAAAAGTGGCTTAAAAAGTAGCTGGGTATACCTCTTTCCAAGATCAGCTGTTTTTCTATTCAAAACTATTATCTCAGTCCTACATATAGAATGGTATGAATGAAAATTTAATTTTTTTTTTATATATTTGAAAATTATTTCTGTATAAAGATCATTTGCTCAATCACATTTCAATATGTAGAGAAACATTTATAATACTCATAGGGTTTGAACATAGAAAAGATTCTGGAAACGAAGTCAGTCCAGCTAGTTTTTGGGTCAGTTTCCATATTAATATTTCTTTCTGTTTGAAATGGCCTAAATTCAAAAATAACTTTAGGTATCCTGAGTTAATTATCCTGAAATGTTGAGGAGAATCCAAGAATGTGGTATGAAAATTGAAAAGGCGAATAAACACATTTAAAACCGGAGAAATTTGTGAATCATGACTCTTTTTTATCGGTGGAATTAAGCGGCAAGATGACGAATAACATATAGAATATGCCGATTTCTGAGCAATAATATAAACGAATCACATCAAAGGTTTATTTCCAATTTCTTTATTTCCAATTTCCGTGAAAGCAGTTTCAATGCGAAAAGTCAGCATAGTATCAGCCTCAAGCCAACATTTTAGTTTTTGAATTTTTACTTCTATGTTAAGGCTGGTACTATGCTGACTTTTCACGGTGAAACTTCACAAAAAAAATGTTTCCACGTGAAAAATTTTCTTATGTGACAACGACAACCTCTGTTTTTTTTATTGATTTCTAACACTAAAGTCGGAATAATGTAAATTTTTATGTCGAAATATGTGTGCGATAGCGCATTTATAAACTTGAAAAAGAAATAGTAATAAAGGAGGAAAGGCCCAATTTAACAATTCTACAAATATATTATCGAACATAATATGGATGTGAAATCATCAGCTGTTCCAATGTCAGTGTTGAAAATCAATACAAGAAAAGCAAAACAAATAAAAACAACAATGTCTCGTAGAATTTTTTCCTCGTAAAAAAAACATAGTATCTAGCTTTAATTTGGAAAATTTGTGTCTTTGCTGTAGGGTGCAAACTGGCACGTGCTGTTTGGTTTCTTCTACTGCCAACAATGTTGACTTCCGAATATTAACAATGACGTGTCCGTAATCATAGTATAAATAAATATTTGCCCCAAGGTTTTACGAAGGGCCACTTGAAAATTCTGCAGCTACGAAACTCATTCATTTTCATCTGATAGTTCGGTGTTTATTAGACTCAATTATAGTTTATCAACAAAACATTACTTGACATATTGAACAAAAAACATTTATTATTTCTTGCGATTGTTCTCCTCCATAAAGATAAAGTGCTAATTTTGGAAAAGAAAACGGGAAATAAATTTCTTTCCAACTTAATTGTTGTAGTCCGGTTAGCGGTCTTATTCCAGCACGTACGTATTAGTATAGTTTATTTCGCTGAATTTGGGCGTTTCATTTGACGTCGTGCCACGTGATGGTGACAAAATTCGAAAGATGTTGTCAAACATTGGCAGTAACGCCATCATTGAGTGTCACGATAAAATGTTTACAATTATCATATTAATACGAATGAACATTTTGGGAAATTTACCAGACATGGGCGTTTCAGTGAAGACAAATCAAATTGAGATTGTAAATTATTAACGCGTTTAAATTAGTTTAGAACGACAATTAAAGGAAAGGCAACGATAACTGTATGGAATAGATTCAAAGGGTCTAATTTTAGTTTGGACAATAAATCTTACTTTCGCTGATTAATTAGATTTTTAGAAATTGCCTACAACCCATGTAAAGAAATGAAAAATTTAAAAAGCACTACAGTAAGGACAACTGTGCACTTCATCATATTTCTTGCGGCAATTTTTTGTTAGAGGACAATTATTGGGTTTTTTTTTCGCTTTACTGACAAGCCCACTATTGGTGTTTTATTTTCAATTCTTGAGAGCACTGCAGTAGCATTTAGCAGTTTTCCATTAATGACATAAATATCGTATTCACAAGCTAATCTCTTAACAAATATTCTTTTCATAATTTTCTTACTAATCATATTTAAATAGTTTTTTTTTCATTAAAAATTAAAAAAAAAAAATTAAAATTAAAATTAAAATTAAATTAAAATTAAAAATCAAATTAAAAAAAATAAAAATAAATGTTTTTTAAATTTAAAAAAAAAATAATACAATTTTAAACGAGGACATTTCAAAGCTGAATTTTCATAATTAAAATTTTTTATTTCCCTAAGCCTCAAGTTTACATTAAGTTACATTTCTATATCTACGATTTGCTTAAACACAAAAAGTTATCAGCATGTTTAGCATTTCAAATTTAATTTGTTACATAGCCTGCTATGATTCATCTGCCTCCGATAAACACAGATTATGCAAACATCATAAAATATCCTCGTATTATGAGAAGAGACATTGAAGTTCCGTAAATATTTGAAAATTTAAATATCAAATTATGATATGGTTTTTTGTTTGCATAATGTCGTGTTTGCTGCTTTCCAGTTTGTCGTTTTGTGTTAAGAACAGCTATTAAGTTTTCGCGTGAAATTGACAGCCAAGAATGTTAACAGATGGTAGTGGTGATGGCCACCATTCAATGTTCATTCTAGTTGTCCCCGTTAGTCATAATGTGTCGGAGTTAGGGAGGCATTTAATGGGACAATGTCTTCCTTAAGTTATTGATGGAAAATACTGAATAAATGCTGTTTGTTTATAGGTTATGATGGCTCTACTAATGGGGATGATGTTAATGGTATAATTGAACAAATAACAATATGATACTTATAAATTATATTCGACGAACTGGTTATGAAGGTTGTATAATGACTATCTAACTTATAATGACGGAAATAACGCAGCTTCTAATAAAATCTTTGGAAAAAACAATCAAATTTACAAAGGATTTAATTTCTTCTTGATTTCTTATGATTCTGTGAGCTAGTAGGGGTTCCTATAATAAGGAATAGTGTGTAGGTATAATATATAATACGAGTATATAATATATAATATATAGTGTATATCATATACTATAATAATATATAATATGATATATATAATGTATAATATATAATATACTCCTATAATATATAACATATAGTATGTAATGTAAGGTTGTCCATTTAGTGGTTTCAAAACCGCAAGTCTGGCAAGGCTGTCAGCTGTTAAATACCTGTCATCTGAAGTGTTATTTATTCAGTGAAATATTTGCCATTTACGAATATGGATCGTATAACAACCGAGCAATGCGTAAAAAAAACACTACAAAAGTAGCGATTCAAATGTGGGCTTTCAATCGAACAAAATTTTCTTCAGCGATGAAGCCGAGTGAGGTGGTTACGACAGCAAGCAAAATTGGCAACACCAATCCGGAGGCGGTCATTTAAATGGCATTGTATAGGGTGGTTTTTTAAAATTTAAGTTTTTCAGGTTGGCAGCACTGGTTGATAATGGCGTCCAAACGTCATCTGTCAAAGTGAAAAGTGTATAGTATACTCTGCCATTTCATCATGGAATGACAAATGACCTACCACAACGCCTAATTTTTAGTGAATGGGCCTTACAAAAGCTCAATGAAAATTCACTGTTTTATCGAAAAATTGTGTTCAGCGATGAGGCTCATTTCTTGCTGAACGGATACGTAAAGAAGCAAAACTGTCGCATCTGGTGTGATGAACAGCCACATGCCATACATGAATTACCAGTGCGTTCCAAAAAAACGACAGTATGGTGTGGTTTATGGGCTGATGGCATCATCGGTCCATTTTTCTTCAAAGACGAGCGTGGAAGAAACGTTATCGTTAACGGCGAACGATATCGAGGCCATGATACGCGAGCCCCAATTGGCTGAGTTGAACTTGGTTGACATGCGGTTTCATCAGGGACGGTGCAACATGCCACACTGCTCGTGAAACAATGAATATGTTGAGGAATGAATTTGGTGAGCAGCTTATCTTTCGATTTGGCCCTGTGAGTTGGCCCCCAAGATCTTGCGATTTAACGCCTCTTGATTATTTTTTGTGGGCTTCTGTCAAATCGTTAGTCTATGTAAACAAGCCGAACACTATTGGAGCCTTATATGATAACATAACACGCGTTATTCGTGGAATACAGATCGAAATGATCGAAATGCTCGAAAAAGTGACGAAAAATTGAACCTTCCGAATGGACATTTTGAGACGGAGCCGCAGACAATATGAAATTATCTTTAGAAATTAAATGGCAAAGACCAATTTATCGATTTCAATAAAAAAATTAATATATGATGCAAATTTGAGTGTTTTATTCGACTTAAAAAAAACCTACGATTAAAAAATCACCCTATATTATGTACATATTACACGGTCCAAGTATTATAATGAAGTAAAAGTTTCATCGAAATCTTAGCTGTAATTTTCTTAGGGACCTAGGAGATGTGGACGATTTAGATATTGTTCGACTTAAGAGGTTCTTGAGGGGCCCAAGATGGTTCAACGGGGAAACTAGGGACATCCATATCAATAGTTTCCGTGGTATCACAATGGGCTATATAGCCTAAATAAGCCTGTCTACCATACCATAGCTTTATGTGTCTTTTATTTAGCTTTAGTTGGAAACGAACAATGGATAGCATTATATATTATAATAGAATATACATAGTCCTGCCATATGTTCTGTTACACAATTTCCAGCGCTTATCGTTCAAAACTTCTTGCGGGAATAGAACCGTTAACTTTTTTTTCAGAACACATGCACTGATAAGTGAAGAATACTAGTCAGTTTGGTTTCAGTTTGCAATCTATTAACATGGAGTGGGGCATTAAAGAGAATCGAGTGGGCGTAATAGCGTTGCATAAGTGCGGAAAGAGTGCTGGCCAAATTTTCGAGTTGCTAAAACCACTCGGAATATCAAGAATGTTCGTTTATCGTGTTATTGCTCGCTTCGGCGAATTGTCTAGAGTAGAAGATAGGCCAAAAAGTGGTCGCTCGCGCGTTGTCCGTACGAGTGCGGTAGTAAAGGCAGTGCGTGAAAGAATTCGGAGAAATCCCCTTAGAAAGCAGAAAATCATGTCCAAGGAATTGGATATATCAACCAGATCCATGTCTACGCTGATTCGGGATGATCTGCATAAGAAAGCCTATCGTCGGTCCACGGGGCATCTTCTAACTCCTCAGCTAAAAAAAATTAGGCTGGAAAGATGCAAGCGACTTTTGCAGTGGCACGCGGACAATGGCCATGAAAACATTCTGTTTACGGATGAGAAAATTTTTACCGTGGAAGAAGTTTTCAACAAACAAAATGACAAGATTTATGCCACTTCATCTAAGGAAGCGAAAAAAGTTATTCCAGGGGTTCAACGTGGCCATTATTGTGGGGGGTCTCCCACCATGGTGTCACATCCCTCCATTTCTGTGGAAAGGGCGTAAAAACTGGTGCAAAGGTTTACCAAAAAGATGTGTTAAGAGAGTGTTGTGAAGGGTTTGACCAATACCCTTTTCAATGGACGTAGATGGATCTTCCAACAGGACTCTGCTCCTGCGCACAAAGCTAAAACCACGCAGGAGTGGCTCAGAGTCAATATTCCTGGCTTTATAGCAGCAAAGGATTGCCCATCAGGGAGTCCAGATCTCAATTCACTGGATTATGCTTTGTGGTCAGAATTGGAGAACATGGCTTGCAAGACTCCCCAAAGGAATTTGGGAAGCCTTAAAACAGCATTAACCAGAGCAGCGTCCTCGATCTCCATGGAAATCGTACGTGCGGCTATAGCCCAATGGCCACACCGTTTGAAAGCTTGTGTTAAAGCAAAAGGCGGCCATTTCGAGTGAATACAATTTTTTTAATAACCAATATTGTCTTCTAATAAATGAAATAATTTTGAATACAATATGAATATTGGTTTTTTTTTTATCGCGTTTTATATTTGTAACAGAACATATGGCAGGACTAGGTATATATACATACATATATATATGTATTATATTCACCACAAAATGGAACACTTTAAGAGAGGGCGTCCCCAATTTATGAAAATAAACATTTAAAACTATCGCTGACCAAAGAGTCCGAATGAATCCTATTAGTGTAGAGGAACAAATTTCCTCTGCATCTCACGTATGCGGTGTGGGAGAGTTTTTTCATATTCAGTTGGAGTTATGTTTGTAGACTCCGCAAAGTGGAACTATCGCTTTAATGACAATTCTGCATGCCAGTTTGAGAGGTTAATTTGAGTCGGCTCCATCTGTAGTGCCAAACAGTAACTAGAATAGTAGTGAAAAGCTTTGGTTAAGAATCACTCGTCACTGCCGAAAGTCAAACTCAATTAAATGAAAAACTGTTATTTAGCTTATCCATGTTGAAAATCACAAACCGTCGTACGAAAATCAATTTATTGAAATGTCGTGCGCCGTGATATTGCAGTAACTATTGTAAGAGAAACATATCAAAGTTTTACCTCAATCGGATAGGCGATATAGGAACCTACACGATATGTACAGGTACACCCAGATATTTGTCAGTGGAGTTTGGCTATAACGAATAATGTTTAGAGTTGGTTTTTATATTTACAGTATTGATACAGGGAAACAAATATAGAGAATAATCGCAGATAAATGAAATTTGGCTTAGTCTTTCCAGGTCATTGTTAGGAAAAATGAACCAAGTATTCTGCTATCACTCATATAAACTTTCCTCGAAGTTTAATAACTCCATAATGCTCTATTACATGATTTGATGTTGACCAAAATTTATATGAGTTAATATGTTTGTTGTTTCCACTTGTGTGCGAAATTTGAACAGAATCGGACCATGTCTTCATGTACTTGCAATAAAATCGGATTTGGCCGTCTCGAAATTCGGTTACACTATAATGACCAAGCAGATGATTTCATTTTCTAATTTCAGCATTAATTAGCTTATCTGTTGTCTTGACTTAAGAGCAAAATTTGGACGAAATCGAATTATGTATTCTTGTACTACTTCCCATATAAATACTTATATCTGCGGGACTGAAAATATAATGACACCATAAAAACTTATTTAATGATATAAATTGGCGACAAAGTGAAATTAAATTCGAAACAAACACCATCTAATTTTTATTTGTGTTATTTTGTTTTGCAAAAAATGTACTTAAAGCTGGAGAAGGTTGCATTTTCGCTCAAAAGTTGAGTTGGCACTAAAAACGAAAAATCTTTATATGAAATGCCTTGAGCGAAAAAGAGAGAGGGAAACAACCAAATTGTCGCTATCATTGTGAAGGCAGCCTTTATTTTGCTGTTGTGGGTTTTAAATCTAAAAAGTTGCCCACTGATTACATAAATCTGAATGAAGCTTCGAATGTAGTACTGATGTGCTGGGAGAAAGTCGATATAAGTTTCAAAAACACAATAGTATTATGATTATGTAGACACAATCGGTAGAAACGTGATTATGGAACGTGGCTGGGATGTAGATATCAAGTATATATATATATATATATAAATTATAATATAATGCGTCACTGGACAATAAGTTGAACATGAAAATATATATATAATAAATAATATCAACACTCACAGTAGAAATGGACGTTGAACGACTGCGGACTGTAATCGCAGCAGCTTGTAATTTCGTCGTAGTCATAAAACTTGGTCGAAGCTTCACAAGTGATCTCCAGCACCACTTATGTTTGTTGATAACTTTTCTACCATTCGTATTATAGTTCTCAATCAAACGAGAGTCTGCAAAAGAACCCATGCAATGCACTATGACGCAGTTATTCAACCATAAAAGTTGTTTTATAAAACGTTTTACGAACAGAAAGTTTTATGTTTTCAGGCAAAGCTACACTGCTCGATTCAATCCTTCCCTCATGTTAAAATGGGAACATCAATAGTATAAAACTGATTACAAAAGTACCAAGAATTGTAATTGTTTATTTCCACATTCAACAACTTATTAATTGTTTACGTGAACAACAACTTAGTCATGCAATTAGTCACAATTTTGTTTCTTTTAGTAGGTTTCTTCAGAATATACAATAATATATAAGATAAGGCTAACAACCACCCGACATGAAAAAAGTGTTGTTAAGTCGAAATTAGCTCATAGGATTCTTTTTTATTGGAATGTATGCCATTGGAAGGATGGCCGTATTTACGAATATGTTTGTTTATATACTTTTTCTTAAAAATTTCAAGTCGGATAATTTTATGAGATGAGAAATTTTTCCGTTTGAAAGGGCACCACTCAGATATTTTTCCATATAAGGGAAATATTTATTCTTAAGCTTTTTTCTAAGGAAAGCACCTCCTCAACCTATTTGTTCGTAAATAAAATTTCTCCTGTTTGAATAAAGAAAAGCATCACCTCAGACGCTTTCCATATAGCAAGATATGTCATTAGGCTTATTTGTTGTTCTTGGCAGAAACTTAATAAAAAGAAACAAACAAACAAACAAAATAAATTCGCTTGCATCTTATGAATGTGACATAGGAGAGCTTCACCTAGATTACACGCGTTATAATTTTAGATTCGCTGCGAGGGAGCTGCTCTATAATAACGACTACGAATGCCAATTCTGCCCTTTTCAGTATGCAAATTTTCTCATTAGACTTTTTCTATATAGAAGTAATCCTGTTTAAACATTTTCCATATAGAGAAGTGACTCCTCAGACATATTTCTAAAGAAAAGTGTTTCCTAGCAGTGCTGCCAAAATATTCGCGAAGTTAAAATAGACTTAGAAAAATCCAGAAATAAAGCTACCTTTTTCATGAAAATTTTGTAATTTGAATTGAGATACATTAATATTTATGGCATTTTATAAGTTGAAACGTAACAGATAAGATTTTTATTCATATTTAAAGTCCTTGTTAGGCAAGATATATATTTAAAATTCAATTAGATTTAATTCAAAATAATTTTATAAAAAAGAACTGTAATCTTTTTCTAGTCAATATAATTTTCTTTATTTTCTCCATAATAGGTAATTACATTAGCTACATTATTCATTCTTAAAGTATGCAAAATTTTGGTTTTTATGGGCAGAGATTGGATGACTCTTTTTCAAAGCGTAATTTTTGATTAACATTCTATGAAATTCGAGTAATACAGTCCAAATTTAGGCCAGTAAACAGGTTGAAAGAAAACTAAATTTAGCGGGGGAAAAAGCTAAATTGGCAACACTGCTTCACGGGCATTTTCCTATAGAAAAGTGACTCCTTTAGAAAGGCATCACTTCGGGCATTTTTCCTATAGAAATCTAAACGATAGTACATTTTTTCCGCTGAAAAGTGTCTCTTCAAACATTTCCCTTATATCGAAATATCTCTTCAGATGTTTCCCCAAAATTTTCCTATAGAAAATGTTTGGAGGTATTATTCCTATAGAAAAGTATCTCCTCAAAAATCCTCACCATAGAAAAATTCAACGTTTGACCGTTTTTTATGGAAAAGTGTACCAGAAATCGTTTCCCATAGCAGTTTCTGATCAAAAATTTTGCTATAGAATACTGTCTTCTCCGACATTTTTCTATTGAAAAGTTTATTTTTAATATTTTCCTTCAGAAAAGTTACTACTAAAATATTTTTCTTCTCTCCCCTGGGATGTTCCTATAGAACAGTGTCCTCGGTTAAATTCCTATAGAAAAATATCTTCACCGCCGTTTTCTGCAGAAAAGTGACTCCTCAGACGTTCTTCTTTAGAAAAGGAAATATTTGCTTTATATTTGTATAATTTTTCAGACCTTTTTTCTATAGAAAAGTATCTTTCCAGATATTTTTTAAACTCCATGCAGCAAAATGTGTCCGCGGTTTCTCTTTTTGTATAAAATAATATAGAAATAATAAAAAACAAATATAATAAATAAATAAATAATAATAAATAGTATATAAATAAGTGTCTCCTTTGATACTTTGCAATGCTCGTAGAAAAAGGTCTTCTCAGGCACGCGAAGTGTGAAAGCCCCGACCAGGCTGGAGTGTTTTATATTCCAGCTTAACATAAAAATCTCTTTCTTACACATATGGAATGAATTTTTTCAAATATTTGTATTACCGAAAGATTTAAATTTTGTTATTTAAAAATGTCATCCTTAGTTTCTATATTAAATCCCACATAAACAAGGTCTGGGTAATTGCTATTGTCATTGTATGTACTCGTATGTAACTTCGTATGTTGTCCCTCATTAAACTAGTTGAAATAATCAACTTTTCAAGTGAAATTGCTGGTAAAATGTTCACAAGTAGGATAAAGTTGTCCTTTTTGTTAGAGAAAAGGTCATGTACTCGTACGCAAACTAACGAGTAAAAAGCTCATTACGAGTATGTTTAAAGCAAATGGAAAATTCTTCTGCCAGGGGATGCCAGAAGTTGTTGAAATTCATTTCAAAACAAATGTGTGAAATGGTATTTTTGTTCTGTGACCTTTGACATT
>JAHXMU010029129.1:0-22412 GCA_019455685.1 Philornis downsi | reverse complement strand
ACTTTTCTATATGAAAACGTCTAAAACATTCCTATTTGGCAGAAGTTCAAGAAACTTTTCTCTATGGAAAGTGTAGAAAAAAATTTCGGAACGTTTTTACATATGAAAAAAAACTGTCCAAAATACTTTTCTAAATAAAACGTTTTTAGTATGAAAAACAGAAATACTTTTTTTTGTGTATAAACGCATTTAAGAAGTTTTCCTACATTAAACTTTCTTTAAAAAATACATTTTTTTATGTGAAAAATCTCTCCTAGCAATCTTTTTTGTCAGTTTGATAAACTTGTTAGCTATTTGAATATTCAAAACATTCGCCACCACAACGAGATTGTCGCCACTCAAAGAAAGATTAGTGGCTATATCGAATGTCGAAGCCATGGTCATGTAAATGATAGCCACCAGTACCAACTATTGCAGCAATACTGTCAGTCAAGTCCAGCAACTGCCTTCTCCTAATCTCCATCCAGATATTATCAGATATTATCGGGTAGTCAGCGCTATCCAAACGAGTTAAAAGGAGCATCTTGGTTTCATACTCGATTACCATCAAACCCGCTTTAATCGACCGCTTATCAACACATTAAAATTCTGTGAAATATGCCGCCATTTTCGCCCACAGATGTTTATGTCATCAGCATAAGAGAGTAACATATAGATTTTGCTGAAAATGGTAGCCATCGCGTTTACTGCAGCCTACCTCATAGTTATATCCAAAAGCAATTTGAAGAGGTCGCAAAATAGGCTGTCGTCTTCTGACACCGCAATAGTTAGCACACAAACTCAGGTTGATTTTATCCTTTTATTTGATATTTGAGCCAAATCGGTAATGCAAGCTATATATCAGCCCATCACCACCGACCTTAAATAATTCTAACTGTCTCCCGACACATGAAGCTTCTTTTTTCTTAAACCAACATACTGTCAATTTGACCTTGTTTTGGCTCGGTTGTTGACAGTCATCACTCCATCTCTTGATTCCATCTCTTGTTCTACCACCCGAAACTAGAAACTTAAAGACGCATTCGGTCTATAATTCCCGTTCTTTTAAAGGAGGAGATACATGCAATGGTCTTTACCTTTAACATTCCAATGGAAAGGTAAGAAAGGTAGAATCTCTACATCTATTCCTGCATCATTTTATATTGTCGATCTGCCGTTCTTTTCACAGCCGCTTTCTTCCCTTAAAAGGTGATATGCTTCTTGTTTCGTCTCCGTATAATGTGTTGCAATTAGCTGCCGTATTGAAAATTATGAAATTTTTTTTCTTTAGATGCATACCCATTTTTTATACCATCGTTGGAGCCAAATAGAATTCCACTAGTTCTTCTTCGAAGTTATTATACGAAATTAAATCCCTGAAGACACTTACAGTGACTTTCTTCCAAACTTAGAAAATACGTTTTTCTAATGTTCAAGATCAAAGATATTTCTATATATAAAAAAAAAAAACTTAATATGTCTTGAAAACTGAGACTTATATTCATATTAATTTATTGAAGGTTTCAAGAACGTTTCAACAATGAAAATGTGGCAATAAAACTTCAATAAATGTTTACTACTGCGGCTCTAAGCGTTTGATCGCAAATATTGGAAATCTTTTAAATGTCTTTTCTGCATGAGAAATCTCTCCCAAAACACTTTCATTTTCTAAGACATTTTGTGTGAAAATTGCACTTCATGTCGTAGTTCTATGCGATAAAATGTGTTCCTCGGTAACTTTCTTCAGATAGATTTCGTCCATCTCGTCGTGCAGTACGAAAAATATATAATATATAATATATTCCGAAATGTTTTTATTTTACGAAAAAGGGTTTAACTTTATTCTATACAAAAAAAAAACCCTCCAGGTAATGTGCCTTCCAAAACACTATTTAATGGAAAGTTCTATTCTAAGTAGCGTCTTCTAGGAGAATTTCGTATAAATACAAATTGCATTCCAAGACTATTCTGAATGAAAAGAAATTGCATGGATACTGTCCTATACCAAAGGTGTCTTTAAAATTGCTTTTCTATACCAAAGGTGTCCTCAAAGACACATATTTTTTTGTAAACCTTTTTGTATGAAAAGTATCTTTTAAGGAAATTTGGTATATGAAGAGCATTCCGGAAAAATTCGTTGTATATGAAGTGTTCTTCAAGGCTAGCTTCCACGTGATATGAGTAAGCTGTCTTAGAAGTGCCTTATCAATGTCAAAGTATATCCCAAGAAACTTTTCTATACCAAAAGAGCGTTCTCAGACACACTTCTGCTTGAAAAGTATCTTTTCTTTTTCTTTTGTGCAAAAAATGGTTTCTGCTCCTCTTATTCTGTTCAAACACATTCTTCTATACGGAAAGTGCTTTCAGTTCTATAGGAAAAATTGTCTTTCTATACACTTTTCTATAGCTAAATTGCCTTCCAAAACAATTTTCAATACGGAAGGTGTCTTAAAGATACTTTGTAAGAGGTGTTTCTATATGACATCTGTTATCCAAGGCATTTTTATATGCAAAAAGTGATTTCCTAGACATTTTTATACGCGAAATGTAGCTGCATATACCATTTCTCTTACGTACTTACGTTTTTTTTTGTACGGAAAGTGAAAGATGGGGCACTTTTTTTTATACGAAAAGTGGATTTTACGAATTTCCTATAAATGTAAATTGCCTTCCGAAACTATTCTAAATGAAAAGGTGTCCTCAAAGATTCTTTTTGTTAAACCTTTTTGTATGAAAAGCATCTTTCAAGCAAATTTGGTATATGAGTAATTTCTGTATGGAAGCTTTCTTAGAAGAGCCTAATCAATGTAAAAGTATATCCCAAAAAACTTTTCTATATCAAAAGAGCGTTCTCAGACACTTCTGCTTGAAAAGTATCTTTTCGACGGACAACAATGTTTTTTGAAAAACCTTTTTTTCTTTTGTGGAAAAAATATTTTCTGGTCCCCTTATTCTGTTTAAACACATTCTTCTATGCGGAAAATGCTTTCACTTCTATAGAAAAAATTGTTTTTCTATATCCTTTTTTACCTTCCAGAGCAATTTTCAATACGGAAGGTGTCTTGAAGACACTTTGTAAAAGATTTTTCTGTATGAAATCTATTTTCCAAGACACTTTTCTATGGGGAAGTTGATTTCCTAGACACTTTTATACGCGAAATGTAGCTGCATATACCATTTCTCTTACGTACTTACGTTTTTTTTGTACGGAAAGTGAAAGATGGGGCTCTTTTTTTGTATGAAAAATGGATTTTAAGGCATCTTTCTGTACGAAAAGTGGCTACCAGGATACTTTTCCATATGTAAAGAGGCTGCCAAGACACTTTTCTGTACGAAAAGTGGCTACAAAGGTACGTTTCTATACAAAAAATGTCTAGCAGTTTTGTTTGTACGAAAAATATATTTAAATTCAGGTTCCCGTCAATATGAAAACTTAATTGATTATGAATCTTTCTTTTGGTTTTCATTGCCGATATGATGCCAAAGTATTTATTAGACATTCCTGGTAGTGAAAACAATTAGCGTGTATTATCAATCACTGGGAAAGAGGGAAAAAATATAAATTTATGATTGCATTCGCCGAAATTTGCTATTACCGCTAAATGCTTTGTCTACATGAATTAAATTTATTGGTATTATTTTAGTAACAGGTGGATGGATCACAATTGTAATTATTTAGCGTTATCTATTAACAATTAAATACTAAGTGTTACCAACGTTAATTAACGTAATTATTTACTCAATTTTGATGGTGTAAAACAAGTGCTATAAAACATAGTATAATAAATTAATATTGTAATTTATGACCACTCAGATTCGTTGAAAATCACAGGAAAAAAAAACACAGATTAAACGTACTCGTCCATAGCGAAGGATTCGTGTAGTGGTGCAATGTTATTTTTTAAAGTATATTTGGAAGCGGGCTTGTGAATAATTTCGCACTCGCACTCGATTCGTATAGTAAATCGTACGATGCCAGGAATCACGTAAATCCTTTTGGCTGTGATCAAACGCATGGATGTGGATTTATCTTCCAGAAGTATCGTCGCTAACAAATTGTTTTGTCATTTCTTTTCCTCGACATACAAGTTAGTCGGAATTTTTATTTAAATATAAATTTAAATTTCTTAAGATTTTAATTTCATTGCGGCGGCACAACCAATTGTTAAGGAATTGCTACGAATGATGTTTCATTTCGCATTGAACCGAACTCTATACATTTTGTGAAAAATTATTGTTGTTTTTATATTATTTCCTCATTTACACACTTAAATATATTTCGGTCAGAAGGAGGAGACCATTTATACAACCCTGACAAATAATTCCAATATATATTTTCCAATAATGGTGCACCATCAGCCGGTTTACACTTCAGTAATTGAACAAAACCCTTTAATGGCGTCTTTTTATCTTACGTTAAAACGAAGTTATTGTGCATCAACGGACCACCGACCATCGTCTTTGGGGGAAATGAAAATAAATCTTATTCAAGGCCGTTTATCAGCTTCACGAGTGGGCGGGCTGACAGAATTACCGACTACCGCGTTTTGTTATTGGATTTAATTATTGCTCCGTAAATCTACAGCTGCTTATGTGAAAATCCAATTAGTTGTTTCGAAATGCACTGGTTTGCATGTTTGGGAGCATACCGACGATGGGAATTGAGACGTAGAAGAAGAGCTTAATTGCCGGCCAGCAAAAGAGTGATTCAACTATCATTTCACTGTTGCTGCAGTCTATTAAGTGAGTAGATTATGGAGAAAAGCTTTACAATGAACTTTCTTTCAGACAATTGTTTAAGCAATTTGTTTTAAATATAAAACATATTGTCTTATTTTTTATTGTTTTTTCGTGTCTTAATAACTTTGCGACTAATATAAATTATTTGCAGTAAACAAAATAACAGTTTGTATTAAAGGTGTTTCGGATTTCGGTGTTTCCATTTATAGGAAAGGAACTTTTTCATATGCTTTTTGTTCGATTTAAACCACAACCTCTTGACAACAGCTAAAATAATTAGTCTGAAAATTTCCTCTAATATATTAGAATACTCGTATTTTATCGTTATTTTTTTTTATTATTAATTTCCAATAGATAGCTTTAGTAATATGTATCCCGTTGTATAAGTACGTTTGAGTTACGCTAGATGGCATTAGAATGATAAGGTTTCGTATTCAAAAAACCACTCAGACAGCAAAGAAAAATACGCGATATTTTGCAGTTTTTCTTGGATGAAGACGAAAACGCAAGCCAGGCGACTGAAAATAATAGTATAAGAGCTGTTTCGATTGCTTACTAGCTTAACGCTGAACGTCAACTTATTTCAAATCGCTTGAATAAACTGGATAGCAAAAAAAAAAAATCGATGTATTGGTGCCACTTGAGCTGACGAAAAGAAGAACTGTAATTTCCATCTGCGAATCGCTGCTGAATCCTAATAAAATCAACCATTTCTGAAGCGCATATCGACTAATAATGAAAAGTGGGTCACTCACGATAAGTCACGGGAAACCAGTCGTGATCGAAACGCTGTTCCGGCGCAAGCATTGGCCAAGCCAGGATTGACGGCTAAGAATGGTTTGCTGTATGTTTATAGGGATTGACAGGGAGTCATCCACTGAAAGCTGCTCCCCTGCCTCTGCCAGCACTCTGACAATGAGAATTATGTTCCATACTAGCATAATTACTTTGCTATTTTTTGGTTGAATTCTTTTTGCCTGGCTGGCAATTGCGGCAGCTTGCTTCCAAAATTGTAGGCTCCTATTCTTAGATAGTCTAAGTCAACTTGGCTATCCCAGGGGGGTCGCTGCCATCCGCGTTGTTATATACTCAGTGTGATTAGCACACCGTGGTTAAGGCTTTTACGGCGAGACTCACGTAAACCCCCCATAAAACTCTCCTGCAGCCAAGCTCTTAATTCGTACCTGTGCTGTCAACGATTGAACTGTCTAAAGAAAAAAATCACCCAGAAGCGGTCAGCTTTGGCCAATAGCACAGGAATTTTGTTCCATAAGGACAACGTCAGACCACACAAATGGACAGTAATTCGTTAGGAACTTGCTTGGGAGATTCTTGTGTATCTGCCTTTTAGTTCTAACCTGATATCTTTTGCCAATGATTTTGCTGGTGAAAAATGCGCCCCCAGGGAAGTTTGTGAAAGTCGATTATCTTATTTTGTTTTACCAATAGGAGGATTTCTATGAGACAGACATAAGAAGTTGCCATCAAATTGGGAACGTGTTTTAGCGAAAAAGACATTCTAACTATGCTAAATGAAGACTTTAATGTGGTACAAAAATAAAGGATTTCTTTTTACAATACGTTTTATATTTTAATAGAAAACTTTTTAAATGAATAAGTTTACACGAAAACATGAACATTTCTTTTAATGCAATATCTAGAAATTAGTTATTAACAATTGACTTCTTCATAAAATAAGTTTTGTTCCTTTCTTCGTTGCGGTTCTTCTTCCATTGATTTTATGGGATCTCATATTAGCACTTCTAGATGAGCACTTGTTGCAAACAGAAAATCCTCCTAAATTTCCAAAAATAGCTACCTAAATCAATCTTGGATAACTCAGTAAGTCCATATGCGCAATTTTATTACTGCAGGGCAGATTCGAAGAAGAGAGAAAAATTTTCCAATACACTTTTCTATGTGAAAGTTGTCTTCCAATAAAATGCATTCCAAGACGCCATTCAACCCAAAAATTATCATCAAGAAAACTTGTATGAAAGACGAGTATCTTAGGGTCTGTAAAAAAACTGTCTATCTACACACTATTTGTTACGAAATGCTTTTTATATATGATAAATGTCCTCCAGTATATTTTTCTATACGGGATGTATCTTGCAAGAAACATTTTCTTTAAGAAAAGTGTCTTTCAGAACACTTTGCCTATATGAAAATTATATTTTTTAGGTGAAAAGTGGCTTTCAAGAGAATTTTTACGTGAAACATGTCTTCCATATGCTTTTCTATATAAAGATAAGGCTTCATTTCAGTTTGAAAAAATTGACCTATATTAGAGGTGTTTTCCAAAACCCTAGTAAGTGACTTTTATCTTTATATATTGTCTATAAAGTATATTTTCTATATGAAAAGTGGCTTGGAAAACACTTTCATGTGCGAAAAAACGGCTTCTAACATGAATTTTTTATGCGAAAAGTGGCTTCCGAGAAAATTTTCTATATAAAGAAGTTGCCTCCAAAATACTTCTATAAAAATTGTTGCTTTCAAGATACTTCCCTATAAAAAAAATGACTCGCAACACACTTTTCTGTGCGAATAGTAGTTTTGAATACACTCTTCTGCACGAAAATGAAACTTCTACCTATAATAAGAATTTCTTATATGAAAAGTGGCTCCCCCGATACTTTAATTTGCAAAAAAGTGGCTTTCCCAACACTTTTCTATGCGGATAAGTGGCTTCCCAGACAATTTTCTTTAAAAAAAAGTGTGGTTTCCCACAAACTTTTCTATGCGGAAAAGTGGCTTCCCCGACACTCTTCTATATAAAGGAGCCGCCTTTAAAACACTTTCTTTTTTGCTTTTAGCACACTTTTCCACACAGAAAAGTAGCTTCCAATACACTTTTCTGTACAAATAGTAGCTTTGAATTTACTCTTCTGCACGAAAATGAAGCGTCCAACAATAATTTGTTTATACAAAAAGTGATTTCCCCGTTACTTTTCTTTGCAAAAAAGTTGCTTCCCAGACACTTTTCTTTGCAAAAAAGAGGCTTCCCACAAACTTTTCTATGCGGAAAAGTGGCTTCCCACACACTTTCTTTTTTGCTTTTAGCACACTTTTCCACACACAAAAAATAGTACAAATAGTGGCTTCTAATGTGCTTCTCTGTACGAAAAAGAAGATCCGTTGAAACTTTTTTATACATACAAAGAAGTTTCTTTCAGGAAATGTACATATATAAGTGGCTTCCAAAACACTTTTCTTTTATACGAAAAGTGACTCACCAGACGCAATTACGTATAAACAAGTGTTTTGCAAAGAAATCGGTACAAAGACACTTTTCTATACGGAAAGTTGGCTTCCTTGGCGTTTTGTGATACGGAAATCTGTTTCCAAGGAGTTTTTATGCTGACAAAACTGTCATCTAGGACATTTTTGTGTAGGAAGTGACATTCATGACAGTTTCCTATAGGAAAAAGCGGCTTGCAAGGAACTTTTCTTTAGGAGAAGCCTTCCAAAACATTTTATGAAAACTATCTTCAAAAACACACTCCCGTCTATACGAAAACAGAATTAATGGATAAATAATTTGCTAAGAGACAATTAAAATCCTCTCTGCAACTTAATTGTCATCATATGATATTATAGTTTTACTTTACAATACCGGTCAAATCCAGTATACCGCCATGTGGGAAATTTTACAGTTACAGAGGCAAATTTAAACCACATTTTTTCACAAATTAAATTGTCATAATTTTCATATCCATGTGCATATCACCGAACTATTTCACACGATTAATATTCCGACGTAAGAGGCGATTATAGGCGATTATAAATGAATTACTATTAATCTTAGAACTGCACACCACCGGTGTAGACTAACTGATACCAGTTTTCAGAAAACCTGAAACAGATATAGTAAATATTTTGTTTCGTTTTTGCTAGGTTTTTATGTTAATTGAATTTGTTCGAATTAGAAATAAGCCATTTGTTTTGAATTTGCATTGCATTGCGAAATAACATTTTTTTTTTGTCTATTTGATATTTTGATATTAATAATTCTGTTTATTTACTAATAATTAATCAGTCGTTTATTTGCCCGTTTTAAACAACAAATTGTAACCGATAACGTTTAATATTTGTTTAGCATTTTTTTTCGCTTAATATTTAATGACGTTCCGAATTTCAATGACGATTTACTGTGATTCAATTTAAATTTGATTCCATTTGCTGTTAACAGGTTGTTAAGCTAAATTTACATAATATTGCAAAATGTTTTGTTGTATCTTTAATAAAGTCCTGCTAATGATTATTAGGTATTTTTTATTTTGTTTGTTTGTTTTAATGACGAAGCAAACTATATTTTGTTATTTAGTTGGATATTTGATTACACTTCGAAATTAGTTATTAGGATTACCGGGCTAGTAGTGATTATGCTTGAAAAACGATAAATTGTTTTAAAACTTTGCAGCTTGATGGGGTGTGTTTTGTTATTGTATGAGATGGTATTAATTAAGGATAATTGGGTACATTTAAATTTCATATGACACCAAAAAGTTCGCAAGCACCTGTTAATACATATAATAATAAATATTATTATCATATTATAATTATATTATTATTGTATTATATTATACAGGGTGCCCCATATGAGTGTTGGCGATTTAATTCTTCAATTTCTCGGTAACGCGTGGCGCGGGGTGGCGGGGGGATATGTTGTTCGCTGCGCCGCTTCCTGGAAATTTAGTCGCTATGGAGCCGTACACGGGAGTGCAGCGTGCATTTTGTGTCCGAGCGTATCACGAAAACAATCAATCAGTGATTACTGCACGACGTTTGTATCGGCATGAACACAGTTTACACGATTTAAGTGAAGTTCCAAGCGCCAATGTGATACGAAAATGGATCAGAATGTTCGAAACAACCGACTCAACAGTACCAATTACGGTTCGTGGTCGCCCGGTTTCTGCAAGATCAGCCGACATTGTGGAGAGTGTTCGTGTTTCAGTTCAGCGAAATCCGCAACAGTCAACACGTTAGAGAAATCAGTCTTTGAATGTCAAAAGAACAACTTTACGACGAATTTTGAAACGTGATTTGCATTTGAAGGCTTATAAGATTCAGATAGTCCAAGAATTAAAACCCGATGATGCCAATAACCGACTTAATTTTGTCAATTTGATGCTAGAGCGGTTCAACAATTTCAACAACGTGATGAGGCCAATTTTCACCTTAATGGCCATGTGAACAAGCAAAATTGTCGGTTCTGGTCTGAGACTAATCCCCGACGCTTGCATAAACGTCCACTTCACAGCCCTAAGCTTGTCGTGTGGGCTGGGATAACGTCAACCGGTATTATTGGACCATACTTTTTTGAGGACGAAAGAGGGCATGCGATGACGGTTAGAGCGAACAATTATTGCAACATGCTAGCAGACTTTTTGGTGCCAGCTTTGCAAGAACTTCAAGGCAATACCTCGAGGATGTGGTTTCAACAGGATGGGGCCACATGTCATACGGCTAGGGTATTCACAGAGCTGCTGAAAAATGTTTTTCCTGGAAAACTCATTTCGAAAAGGGGGGATATTGAATGGCCCCCACGTAGCCCCGATCTCTCTCCATGCGATTATTTTCTATGGGGCTACCTCAAATCGGTAGTCTACGAGAATAATCCGACCAATTTAGAGCAGTTGAAGAGGAACATTATTCAGGAAAGTAACAAAATACCGAGAACAACTTTTCAACGAGTTTTCCAAAATTCGCGACTTCGGTTCCAAGAATGTCAAGCAGCCGAGGGAAGCCATTTGGACAACATTATTTTTAAGTCTTAAAAATTCCTATGCTTCTACTTTTTAAAAATACAAATATATTTTTTGTATGTTTTGTAGTTTTTTTTTAATTGAATATTTAAACCGCCAACACCCTTATGGGCCACCCTGTATATTATATATTATATGTTATATATTACATATTATATATTACATATTATATTATATTATAATTATTGTAACTATAATTATATTATACAAGACGGATTCAATCAGTCCAACGCTTCTCTAACTTTTCACTTATTTGCCTTTACTATAGGATAATTTGTCGGGGCCCTTAAAATACGCTTGTAAATACTTCGTCATTTGATATAAATCTTCTTCTATGGAACACTCTTCTGAGATTTGCAAACATGTAATAGCCGCTGTAGAAACTGATGTGGACAAAGCTGTCGTTAGGGCAGAAATTCGCACTTCTTTCAATTCATTGTCAATTTTGTCGATTGTTGCTTTGCCACAGAGAAAATTGTTTTTATTTCCTGTAATCTGCTCAAAATCGCAACCCATGTCAGTAAAACATTCATTCATTTGGAAAATATTTTGCTCATGACCAAAATTTCATGAAATTTAGTAAACATAGTGATTTTTGGTACTTTAGGATGTTAGCTATCGTTTGTAACTTCACTTTTCAATTATAGAGAATAAAATTAACAAAACAATTCTTTTGGGCATCTACTGTGGGCAATGCACAATCGATGCTTATACGGTTTCGTTTAAAATCAGCAAACCATCGACAAAAAGTCATTTTGGATAGAGGAGAGTCACCATAATACATTTCAAATAATGACTGAATTTGAGCAGTATTCTTCTCAGTAAAAAACAATATTTAATCAACATAAGAAATTAAGGCAAAAAATTTAAAATGAAAGAAAATGTAAGAAGTAAAAGAAATGTGACACAAAAAGTAGAAGTCACTTAGAGCACTACAATTCAAACACACGTAATTATTTTAGCAAACATTAGGGAACATTTTTTCATTCCTTCCAAAAAAATGTGATTCTAAATGATTTCACTGAATGGGAATTTTTCCAAATTACGTAGAAGTTATTTTAAAGAACTTCCAAGAATACCAAAATATTAGTGATAATATTGGATTTTCCAATACATTTTCTAGTGAATTGGATACAATTTATCACATGATCACATCACAATCACATTTTCATTACTTAAAGAGCACTGCTTCAACACCGAAACACCTTCAGTGTGCTTCGCACCGAAAAGTCTGTGCAAAAGAACAGCATTCCTATTGTGACCATCACGTTCCAGTAAAAGATGTCCACATCTTTTCATCCATAAGAATAGTATTTCGATAACTTCCACAAATGCTATATGAGCACATATTCCGATCGTTAGAAAGTTGTTATTAATTACACCAAAAGGACCGATGAAATTATGGCATTATAATTGCCAGTCGTAGGAATCATTATGTAAGAATTATTATTATTTTTTTTTTGTTTCTAATGCAGAAACTTAAAATTATTTAACATGTTCTAAAATTATGGGTCGTTAATAATTTAAATTATAATAATTAGTTATTTAAATTATAATAATTAGTTATGTGTTACCTCATAAGAGGTAGTGAACATTTTGAGTATTTTTTTTTTGTTTTGGATGCAGAAACTTAAAATTATTTAACATGTTCTAATATTATTGTTTGTTAATAATTTAAAATCTAATAATTAGTTATGTGAATTCTGATTAAAAGAAGAACATTGTTTAGAACACCTAGTAAAAAGGTTGTAAAAAGATGTTAAAAACAACAGCAACATCGATGATTACCCAATTTTGCACCACTTTTAGATCACGATCAGGGGATCTCTATAACTTCTCTGGATGCTCTTTTTTTTACTTTTTTTAGATTCATAAGTTTCGATGATCCCAAAAAGTGGTATTATGCGATTTTTTGGATGCTATCTGTTTGCTGGCATACTACATTTTGGTAGGTGTTGCTTAAAGATTATCGCTCTCCAAAAAGGATGCATGATTCTTTAATGGAAGAGTCACTTGTGTGTTAGGTCCGGAACTTATCTGCACAAAAAGGGAAGATAATAAAAAAAATGGTGCTGCCACAACGTAGAACGACCGGATAAAGGTTGAAACATGAAAATTCAGCTGCACATTCTTTTCAAAGTATAGGTGTGCAATAAGGGAATATGTAGCAAGAATCTTGCTTTTAGAGAGTAAATCGGGCAGTATGGGTTCAATCAATCTGAATCTATGTATATTCATATAAATATGTTTGTACGAGTATATTAGCCTATAATCATATGCGCCCGATGGAAAAGGATTGTTGGAGATCCATCCTTTTACGTATAAAACGTAAAAATGGTATCAACCATTTTTACAACAGTCATCGGAAGCTGAAGTCAGCAAAAACTACGTATGAAACAGGGAAGGAAGGAGACAAAAATTATGCCATAATCTGCAATAAACTCTTGAAGATAAAATTATGAAATTGTGGTTATATATTAGGTTATCTGTCTAAGCGGACATTTTTAAAATTTTCTAAAATTCGTTCTTAAAGAAAGTAAAGTTAGGAAGAAATGAGAATTAAAACCATCTGCCATTTACGAATATGGATCGCTTAACAACCGAAGAATACGTACAAATAGTTAAAACTTACTATAAAAGTGGTGATTCAAACGTAGGCTTTCAATCGAACAACATTTCCTTCAGTAATGAAACTCTTTTTTCAATCGCTGATTCGTTAACAACCAACTTTGTCGCACATGGGGCTCGAAGAACCCAGAAGTGATTGTGGAAATGCTATTGCATCCGGAAAAAATAACTGTTTGGTGCGCATTATGGTCTGGAAGTGTCATTGGGTCGCATTTTTTCGAAAATGACGGTGGAGGAACTTCAAAATGATCCACTGCTGCAACCAATCCAGAGGCGGTAATTTAATTATTGTCGTATTTCATTTGTGTGTTTTGTATTTAACTTTACTTTTGAAATCGGAAAATAGAATCTTGTGAGGTAAAAGATAACATAAAGGGAACGAAAAGTAGACTGTCGCGTAGAGGAAATGGACGTCGTTAAAGTATCGGATACAAAGTGATAAAGGTTTTTACGAGGAGACTCGTGTAAAACACCCGTGGACTCTTGAGGGAAAATATGAAATAAAGGGTTCAAAAGCTATACATCAAAGTATTGGATAAAAAGTGCCATGATAGAAAATAAAAAAGGGTTGTTAGGGGAAAGTATGACAGCAAAGAAAGGTTAATTTTTGATTTTTGCTGCTGCCCTGATGTTAATTGTGGCAGGATTACCAAGAATTTTCAGATGTAAATTTTTTCGCCATTTCGAAACCAAAAATCAGTAATCAGATACCGAAAGAAAAAATAGAACCTTTTTAAGAGCCGCTATTGGGTGGAACGTTATTTGTGCAATAGAAAGAACGCAATCGTGATGTTTTAGTTATAGGCAGAGGGGATTGTCTATTTCTGCACCGATTATTAAAAATATGATCCTCCATAAATCATTTTTTTCATATATATGTCTGTAAATGAACTATAGAACAGAGTTGTAATAAATTTTTAGTAGTAAAATAAAAAGTGTACACAAAAATATTTTGTAAATGTGCCTGAAATTGCAAAATATCCTTTTACCTCTACCTTAATTACTCTTTATCGTTTTCTAAAATCGTCAACATCGTCACATTGATGGCATTGTGTTACGATCACTATCAATTAATTAAATTGTCTTCCACAGGATTGTAGGGCGCACGTTATAAAAGTTCTGGTGTCGGATTTGGAATCAGGATGTATCAAATATTGGGTATGTACCAAATTGACATTTTCCATCATAACTCTTATTTATTTATTCAGCTCTAAAATGGGAATAATTTCTTATGAGTCGATGGCCTACAACGTGATTTGTTCCTACAGCCTAATTTTTGATTCTTAATTCCATATGTTTTTTACTCATAAACCGTGACGGTATCATTTTTTAATTGAAAAAAAAAGCAAAAACAGCAAAACCTGTTATATGCAGTTTTTCTCAGTCAAAACAAAAAATTTATTTTTTAATCAAGAATGGTATCGTAAAAGCAGGGAAAAGTTGAATACAAGATAAGTTTTATAACCGCACAGGTGACTTTGCGAAACAAAAGTGGAAAACTCCGTTTTGCGTCAATAGAAGCAATCGTGTAAAGTTATATAGATTAGTATATAAATTATCAAATTCAAAGTGGTGCGACATATGCGAATGCTATTTCGATAGAAAGAAAGAAATTGTTAACAGAATCAAAGACATTAACTTATTCAGAGAAATCGACTTGGCGTTTAGCGAATCGCCATCATATGTTAAGTTGTTTTAAGGCGGAGTGCTGAGGTCTAGTAAGGAGGTGATTGCAGGAATGCTAACATTTCTTCTTGACCATTTTTTTCCTGTTGGTACCGTCGTATTAAATCCACCGTTCCGCTTTAAATCGTTAAGGTATGACCAATTTCACTATTTTTTCGCCGTCGGATGTACGCAGTTCCAAAACTAGTCAACCTGGTAAAGAAGCCACAGAAAAGTTATTAAAACTTTTCTTTTTTTTTAACAAAATCTCCTTTTAGTTCGATGCACTATTTTCAGCGATAATCTATAGGTTCTATACACTGTTTATAGTAAGAACTATCAAACTCCTCAAAATAGCCATCAACCACAGACTTCCACCCTTTCATTTCTGGCAATTCTTTTATCACCGAGCCATTTCTTCAAGTTTGGAAATAGAGGGAGGTAACTCTGGCGAGTAAGATGCGTGATGAAGCAATACGAACTTTAATTAATTAATTTTAACCATCGCGGATGACATAAAGGCAGTGTATTCATTATTTTGCATGAAAATTTATGTCTGAGAATGATATATTCCAAATCGATACCGCATTTGTTAATCGAGGAACAAAAGCACCAACTAATTACTGAATCGAAGAGCGATGAAAACATGAAAGAGGTGTAAAAATTCCAAAAATTCTAGAGTTTGCCGGTAAGGTTAGGGTTTGAATTGCATTGCTGATAGAGGGTGGCATTTTTAAATCGTTTTAAGGGGAAAAATTATGAAAAAATTTTACAAATGGCAAAGAAAGAAAGGCTGCTTCTACAAGACAATACACCATGTGACTAGCCGGTGGTTATAATGACAAAAATTTCATGAATTAAAGTTCGAATTACAGCTTCATTCACCGTATTGTAAAGATCTCAGCTCCAGCGACTGAAAATTTAAAAAGGAGGAAAAAATAATTGGATCAATTGACGTGGTCATTGACTGAACCTTATTTCGACCATAAAGAGTTCTCTTGTATAAAAGACTTCGAAATGTTAAAGACGCGTTTGATTATATCCCTTGTAGTGTAAAGCCGAATTTCCCCAAAAAAAATGTTTTTCGTTCTCAGTCGCGCGGTATATTGACCGATATTATTGTCTACCATCCCTCTTTTTTAAAATCGTGGAAATAAGGTGATTGATTTATGTAAATTACAACTTTACAGCATTTTACATTCTCTGAGAGTTGTGTCTTCTCTAAAGTGAGGCATTCAAACAAAAATAATCCTTTACGTAATCGATCGGCGCCCCTGAAATCGTGTACGCTTAGCAAACTGTTTACGAGTCACTTTTGTTTAAAATATATCTCATTTATGCATATTTTATCGGAACCTTAATTTATTGCTCTTTGGTAAGCGAGAGGGTAAGCCGTAGCAAGAACATGTGTTAGTGCTTCCAATTTGTTAGCCTGCGCTAGTTGATGTATGTTTAATCGTCTTAGAATTATTTTTACAATCTTTGTTAGGATTGTTAGTTTTAGAACAAACTGTTATCTGTTATCTATAGGCTGTAAAAACTAAACACTTTCATTTATCGTATTTTTCCAAAACGTACAATTATTTAATTATACCGTAATATACCATAAAAATATGTTGTAAAAAATTTATTATATTAGAACTTTTTATAATACCATATAACCATTTGGACAATATTTTAAACGCCAGACAAAAGAGTTCGCGTAGTCATAAACAATATTTGCAAATGTTTTAATTGTTACGATAGCCTTAAATACTTGACTTGTAAATATATTTGATTTATTGAAGCGATAACACGGCCGTACAATGACTTTGATAAACCAATAAAATAATTTGTTATAAATTTTAGGAACGAAAAAAGTATAATATATATTTTTGGTATTAAATTAAACGTTCAATTTCATCACTTAGGCGGATTATACATTTCAAATTTAATATATGACAATATTCAAAATATTCGATATTTGATTCCTTCGGTGGTAAAAAAATTGAATTTATTTAATTTTTGAAATAATCTTTATGATTTTCTCAAACCAAACTAAACACTAAACACTTGACCACAAAATATTAATTTTTAAATTTGAATAAATTTCTTCATCACTTACAGTTTTATATTAAAAATGATATATATTATCGTATATATTAAATTGTTTTTTTTTTTGTCTTTCTTTCGTGGATTTAAAGTTTGTTGTCTTTTTCTGATCGAATAATGAAACCGCTCAGTTTAATAAGTAGGGGCTGACTTTTCGACGATACGACTTTACTCGAGCCCCTGCAAAAGTGAACTAATTTAACGGTGTCATAAATCGTCGTCCTCAACAGTTTTTCGTGTGTTCTATCCGCTCTAGACTGAGTGGTTATTGGCTGTTTTATCGTTGGTTTTGTGTTTTGTTGCTGTTCGCTAGCCTAAACAAACTAAATTGCTTGTACCAAACGAATTTAATACTTTAACAACTGTAGTAATAACGTCCAAATATTGGCTGATAAATGATTAAAACTTTGTGGCGATATACTCTGTGTAAACATTGTCGTTCTCGTGCTGCTGCCAATGTCATTGTCGTGGTGTTTTCGTCACTTGAGTGATATTTTTGAAAAAACATCGACGAGCCACAGACGATCAGCATCGGTGTGCTCACAAAGTCGATGACGACTTTGACTGATACTACGAATGAGTACTACCCGTACTACAGGTCACACGAGAGTATTTCAAAACCATCATAAACATTTTTTGTGTTGGAAATTCTACTGCACTACAGTCGCAATGGTTCGTTTGAACGCATCGATGATTTATAAGCGTAAAGTGTTTCAAATTGTGTTGCTTTTAATGGCAATAAATTTCTCCTCAAGTAGTGTTTTTTCGGGTGTGACTCAAAATCGTACATTCTCTTTTGACGCCATTATGGAAGATGATATTTTGAAAGCGCATTCTCATTTGGCGTCATTATTATGAAAGATGATATTTTGAAAGCGCTTTCTAAAATTAACAGCAGTTGGAGTGGACAATATGTCAATAAAGTTTTTAAAGCTCTTATTTACTTATATCTATATATCCGGTCATCTGTTACATCATCTTTGTTACTGTCATCTTTGAACACCATATTTACAACTTTCGTTTTTAAAATTTTTATAGCACAAGACCAATTAGTATACTTCCAGCTCTTTCTAAAATTGTTGAACATTTGATGCGAGAACAAATTTTAATTTATATTAATATCACAGCATGATTGTTGACTGCCAATATGGATTTAGAAGATGCTTTAATACCACTACTGATTTGCTCCATTTAACAGATGCAATTAGGGCGACGATGAATAATCGTGATTTAGGAGTGTTTGTAGATCTCGACTTATCTAAGGCTTTTGACAGAGTGGACCATCATACTAAGCTTATTTACAAATTAAGGTCTAAATTTATGTTTTCTAGCACAGCCTGCACATTAGTTCGTTCGAATATGTCGGGTCGATCACAATGCGTTTCCATAAATGGTAATTTTTCTGATATGCTTAGTGTGCACTGAACCTCAAGGATCGGTTCTGGGCCCATTACTGTTTACATTGTATTATTTTAATTATGTTAATTATATTAATGGTTTAGCTGATGTCATTCCCGATAGCTGTTGTTATCCACTTTTTCAGGAGTAGTTCAGCAAATAACTTACAATATAATATCAATAACACATTGACTGCTATAAATAATTGGTTAAATTATAACAACCTTATATTAATTGTAGCAAAACTAGGGCAATACTTTTTGTATACTCGTTTCAATCTTTTCAGAATTTTGAAATCAACATTAATGGAAACAGCATTGAGTTTGTCGATGAAATGAAGTGCCCCTCGGCATAAAACTTGATAAACTACTTGATTTTCGTGCCCATATTGCTTCTATATTTCCCAAAAAAATACTTTTTACTCTGCGGAAATTGTACAATATGAATATATGTATATTCCTTCCAATTAATATTAAAGAGAGTTTAGCTCATGCCTTGCTGATGTCTCAAATTAATTATGGTATTGAAGTTTTTTCGGGAACAAACCTTGAGGATTTTTAATATGGTAGTAAGATACGAGTATGTGTATAGTTTGAGGCACTATGATCGTATATCACAATATGCTATACGTTTTTTACGTGTTCCCTTTAAGAATTATGTTGAATTTCGACACTGGATCAACTAGAAATCCACAAATTGTAATTCCTCTCTTATATCCTCTTCTATATTCTTAAAATCATTTAGGTGCGCATTTGCAGAGCTTGGAATCAGCTCCCTCTTCATCTACGAAATTTTGTTTATTCAATTCAAGTTTTCCAAACACAAATAAAAGGGGTCCCAACAAGAACGCAAGATTTAAATTCGGCGCCATTCGAAGTGTCATTGTTTGACATTTGAACAATTGTTATTGTTTGCTAGTAGAATGTACGAGGTTAGTAAAAATGGAGCGCTACATGAATGAGCAACGCATTCTCATTGTGAAATTGTTTTACCAAAATCGTGAAAGTTTTGCGGCTACCGATCGCAAATTGCGATCAATTTGGGGTCACAATAATGCTCCAAAAGAGTCAGCTGTAAAGAGATTAATGGATAAATTTGCTAAAAACGGGGATGTAAAGACAACAACGTGCCTTTGACCATTTCGATCGACCGAAAATATCGTAGCTGTACGCTCAAACTCAAACTCCATCCACCTTAATTCGACACCGAGCTTAGCAAATTGGTGTCTCCAAATCCACTATGCAGCATATTTTGACGAAAGATTTGCATCTTCATGCATGCAAAATTCAATTGACTCAGGAACTGAAGCCAGCTGACCATGGACAGCGAAAGGAGTTCGTTAATTGCATATTGGAGAGACGACATGAAAATGCTGATTTTGCCGATAAAATCATCTTCAGTGACGAGGCCCATTTCCATCTTGATGGCTTCGTCAATAGGCAGAATTGCCGCATTTGGGGTGGGGAAAATCCTCGAGTGATTCATGAGAAGCAAATGCATCTTCAACGTGTCATTATGTGGTGTGGATTTTGGACTGGAGGAATCATTGAAATCATTTTTTTATGAAAATGAGGCATGTCAAGCGAAAACAGTCAATGGTGTTCGGTATCGTTAAATGATAATCAGTTTTTTCGTGCCTAGAATTGAAGAAATGAATGTGGAGGGCATGTGGTTTCAATAAGACGGCGCCACATGTCATACAATTCAATTGCTGCATCAGTCATTTAAATCTTGCGTTCTCAAGTGAACGTGAATCAAGTGAACTTCAGCAGCCTATTTTACATTATGAACTCATTATCGGCACTTGGTTTTTCTTTTTTATTTGCTTTATAACAACTGTATTTCGTTGGGTAACCATAAAATTCGTTGCCACTCGAATTGTTGCAAAAGACTTGGAATTTTTTTGAAAAATTCAATCATTTAAATGTCGTTGAAGACATGCTAGAACGACTCAGTTTCGACCCCACATTCATAAAATGGATTACAATTAGCGATGAGATGTGGTTTTACGAGTTTGACGTGTAAACCAGTCTACAAGCTTTGGATTGGTCCCTTTCAAGTGAACCGAATTCGAAAAAAAAAATACGTTAACACGTCGATTTTTTTTTATTATTGCGGTGTTGTGCGCTCGGTACTATAGCTAGAAGATTAGGAGATAAGTAATTAACATTATCTGGACATTTTGGGGTGTTTTGAGAGTCTTACACTTATCTTCGATGAAAAAAACCCAAATTGATGGAAAGAAAATTCGTGAATTTTGCATCGCACTAACGTACCACCCATTCCACAAGGCTATCATTGTAAACGAATGTCTCTATAAATATCATCAAAAAACCGCTGTATTCAACTAATATGGGTCCGGCAGAATCTTTTGTCATTTCTAAACTCAAATTACCGCCGCCGATAGAAGATATAAAAGAGAATTGGAAATGAAAACTGAAGTTTTTTTTGGAAAAGGGAAGGAATTTTTGCTGTGATTGGACTATAAGTATGTGCTATATCGGAAGGGCCATAATCTGAAGACGATGCAATAAATTTGAATGAATGATAAATATTTTGTGTTTTATTAAACAATTTTTAGATATATATATTTTTTCTTTTGCAGAATTCATATATATTTTTTTTTGAAGACGTTTCTATTAAAATACTCCCCTGACAGATATTCGGTTTTTATTCCAAGTTCCTTCACGCTTCTATGTAACAAATACCGTTTATATCATATATTGTGAATACATAAAGAAACTATATTTTATTAAATTAAGTATAAGCATTTTCTTTTCAGATTATCTTTAAAGCTAAATATGTATTTGCTTCTAGTGTCATTTTGTAGGCATTTCTCCTCTGTAGATCGTTTCTACTCTAATCAGACAAATTGCCATGCTTGATTGCTTTCTTCATTAAGACTCATTGTTTTGTGCTTTCAACCGTGTACCTTCCATCGTACCCGTACCCGTAGTATCTGTCTTCGATTTTCATTAACTCTGCGGGAATTATTAAACAATCACTTCAGTGGCTAGCTGGTGAAATATGTACTTCTTATCGGCGCGTATTAGCCCCCTCAATTATTCGCTGTCGTTTTATCAATTGAGAAAATCTTAACAGATTTTATTTCTTAATATTTGACAGTTTCACATAATCAACCTGTTTGTTTGCTTTGGTTTCCACACCATCTATTTCAGTTTTTGTTTTGGCTACTTTGTGAGTTGATATTTGACTCACAAACAACCGGTAACAGCGGTTTTGATTAAGTCGCACTATCTGCTCGAGCCGCTGCAACGTCTGAGATCTATTTCGTCACTCTTTCGATTTGCTGTCGTTCGCGTTAGCCACTAAAGCTTTCGATTTTCACGAACTGTCCGTCCTCTTGCTAGACTCGTGAATTTTCTGTGCTTACCTTTTGTAAGGTGGTGTTAGCTGATTGCAAGTTTAAATTAGACTTTTAGTTATTAACAATGTCACAGCGATTAAATGTCAATTACGTCCAATTATTATTACTTTAATAGCAAAGTTGGTGCCATTGTTGTTGTAGCTTGTCTTATAACAAACAAATGAGTACATTTTGTTTATCAGCTGTTGTTTGCTAACGATTAGAAATAATCCAGACTATTTTTCGGCTGGAATTGAAGCAGCAGCTGTTCTCTTTTTCGGTTGTTTGTTGTTCTCATTCTGCAAGTTTATTGACTTTTTATAACATTTGTCACGTTTAAGTTATAAAAGGGGATTAACCGAAATGGGGATGCATATGCATTCTGGGAATTTTCTATTCATCTAAATATGAATAGACACTTTTTATATAGACAATTTTCTATGTAGCCAGACAAATTTTCTATACAAAAATTGAGTGAGAGAAAATTTTTCAAAATTTTTTTTCCTATATGTAAAAAAATTATACGGAAAAACGATTTTTCCAATATAAAAGTGTTAAGGAAGACACTTTTTCTTTGTGGAAAGATATTCGGAAATATACTTTTTCCACATAGAAAAGTATTCGGATAAATACTTATGCCTTAAGGAAGATATTTTTTCAATAATGAAAACTTTTACATAAGACATTTTTTCTCTATGGAAAAATGTTCTGGAAGACTATTTTTCTGATTAGAAAACTGTTTCGGAAGACTATTTTTTTATTAGAAAAAA
>JAHXMU010029128.1:0-15600 GCA_019455685.1 Philornis downsi | reverse complement strand
AATTCAACATTAATTTCTAATAAATTTTTTGGGAAAAAATTTCCAAAGTAAAAAATTTCAATAAATTTAATCGTATAACATCAGAAATCCTTCCAATTTCAACATTTCTACAGGCGCTTCATTTATTATTTTGTCGAATGAAATTCCGATATCAAAGCGAATACCGTTTAAGACTGCATTCAAATGAGTCACATAAGACTACGTTCATAACTGGCGTGGACCGAACCACGGTTCTATTTATTTTTGTATTCGTATTTATTTTTGAGGCAACGGCTTGGTTCGTGTGTCGGTTCGCAGGCAGAAAAAGTTGTTCCATTCGGTTCGGAACTGGTTTGTAGTCCTGATATTTTCACTTTTATTATGACAGGTGAAAATTTCGAATGCAAAAGAAAATTTATAATTAGTGAGCCTATTAAAAAATAAGTCTTTTATTGAAAAAATGTTTATTAATTATTAAAGTACTTAATTTAGGAATTTGTTTTTTAAAAATATTGCTGTCCAACCTTTACGTTCGCAAACAGTAACAATTATCGTGATAGCTGCCATTTGTTGACGCAAATATTTTCTTTAAAATGCGCCAGAAAATTCGGTATATTAGCGTGAACTTCAGATTTGAGATAAACCCACAGGGAAAGGTTCATAGAAATCAAATCGGGGCTGCATGGAGGCAAATTTTTGTTGCCTCTGCTGTGTACACAATTTGGCAATTTATTTTAAAAAGATTGCTGTCCAACCTTTGCGTTCCCAAACAGTAACAATTATCGTGACGACTTGACAGGTGGACATGTCGTGATAGTTGTCATTTTTTGACGCATATAATTTCTTTCAATGCTCCAGGATATTCAGTATATTGGCGTGAACTTTAAATTTGAGATAAACCCATAGGAAAAGGTTCATAGAAATCAAATTGGGGCTGCATGGAGGCCAATTTTTGTCACCTCTGCTGGAGATCCATTTGTCAGAGACGTATTCAATGCGTGTGATATTGCTTCATCCTTATTTTGTTATAGCCAGGACAATTTTGAAGCCAGGAAACCTGACGTTGTCGAACATTTGCACCTGACGCTTTGAGTTCACTGTAACTGCATATCATCTTTCATCTTCAAAAAAGTGAGGCCCGATAATTCCTCACACTGGCATCACAATACAGTGAAGGACTTGAATTTCGGATTCTTTGCAGACCAGTGGCAACTTTAACCGAGCATAAGATGCTGGTTATATGTAGAAAAGCGTTCAATTGCCTGGTTTACGAAGTCAAGCCTCTAACTGGCTTAATTTTTGCAGCTTTAGGTCTTTGTGCAAAATGCGTTGCAATGATGATTTTTTAAAGCACTTGCATGCTTTCAAATTTAAAGGTTTTTGATAACCGTGGTCGATCGAATTTTGATTTTTTCAGTGTTGCACCGACCTCTTCAATATATTTGATTCATTTTCTAAATGAAGAGAATATTTGGCGCGTCCATCGAATATTGCAGAATCAACGTTTTTCTAAAACTCTCGGACGTCCGATGCATGGTCCCCTACCAAGAAAAGCTCTGTAGCTACTGAATTACCAAGAGCCTAACCATCTATTGATATACTGCCACGCCCAAGGACTCCATTGCCTCCACACATAAACTGAACAAATTTGGACTTCCTTTGGAGACAACCTCTATTCCAATAATTTCTCATATTGGCAGTGAGGAAAAGTTACCGGGAATGTTTGACAAATGGTTTGTTAGAATTTTGAAACATTTTACTCTAAATTAAAAGACAGAACAACCGCAATATGAACAGATCATGTTTCTGTCTAAGAAATGATTAGGATAAGTAGAGAAATAAGTGTAATCCATTCGGTTTCGTCAAAGGAAACTATAAACTGGTTGGGAAAGATAGTGAAAAAGATAAAAGTAGGTATGGGATAGTTTGTTTGTTTTTATGAAATTTATTTTGTCTAAATAGATTTTGTAGATGTATATAGTTGGTATTTGTTATGTTTAACGTTTACTTAATGTCTAAGCGATTTAACTATTTAAAATTAATCTTAATAAATATTGTATATATAAAATTGTGAACGAATTGTTGTGCGACCTTCGTTTCGAATATAAAACGTAAAGTTGTTCAAAACTCTACACCTTTTTTCTGGCCATCAAAAGAAAAATGAAAATGCATTTATATCTAAAAACAAATGTGCTAGATTTCGATTTGTCAATTGGTGTAGGGATCTGAGGTCTTTATCACCGACTGACTGACCGACCATCGGACTAGTCATATACGTGATGCTTGACTTTAGTTCAAGGCTTTTCTTTTCTCTGGCGTCAAATCATATTTATTTGTTCTAACGATGATTTCTATTCAATTTCTTAATTTATTAACACATAAGCGGACTTTTTCTTGCTACTAAACTGTCGTTGTCTTTTGCTTTTTTTTCGCTTCTCTAAAGTACTATAAAGTATTATATAATACGTTTTAGGTACGTTTTCTATATATTGACTTAGTTGTACAATGTTGAATAATTATTTTCTAAATTAACTTAAAAACAATTAAAAATGGGGTTTCTTAAACAAAACAAAAGTAAATTAATTATAAGTGCTAAGAAGTTCTATTAAAAAAAAAACAAAAACGGTTTATAAATTTTGTAAAAATATTTAAAAAATTTTGTAAACGTAAATACTCTAAAGAAATCAATTCAAAAGTTAACACTTCAGAATTGCGTTTGCAAATGCGCATTAGTACTAAATAAACTAATTATTAAGCATAGTAATTGTTAAATATGAAAATAATATAGTTAACATAATAATAATATTAATAATAGAGGATATCAAAAAATTGAAAACAAATACTGATTTTTGGAAAATGAAAACTTAAAATAAACAAAAATAAACAAAAAAAAAAAAAATTAGATAAAAAATTGTTGTAAAACATACATTGTAAAATAAAATGTGTTCAACTACAGTGCATTTCAAAATAACGACTACGTGATGACAATGAAAGAACACACATAACGAGAAAAAGAGGGTGGGGTGAGAGACACATAGATATAGAGAGAGAGATAGAGGGAGACAGATAAAACACTGCTGGATTTCAAGTGGAAGGAAGGAAGGAATAGAGAAATACAACTAAATGTGACATTTGGTTCGTTCGTTCCATAGTCCTGGCTAATAAATAGTAGCAAAGTAAACACAGCTTAGACATTTTCACTACAAATCTCTCGCTCTTCCTGTCTCATAAAATTGACGCTGCTTTCAAGATTTTCGGGAAAGACAGAGAGAGATAGATAGGGAGAGGGGGAGACGGATGCAGTAGCCTTTTATTTTGCAGTCTTTTTTCCTTATCCCTTCGGCAATTTACTTCTGCAGTAAGGTACTTTGTGCCTCCAATTCCTTTTCGTTTGGCACCGAGAAGCTGGCGGCATTATTCATGTTGATTTTGCTACTATTTTTATTTGGGGGTTTCTCGTTCTTGGTGTGCGAACTACTACCACGGAAACAAGGTAACATTTTCCTAAATAACCCCACCTCAGCATCCAATTGATGCAGATCATCAGCCGCCTGGCGTTTTGTCATCTCTGGCATGATGTCATCGAGTATTTTGAGCTCGCGACGCGTGAATACCAGATCCAAGGCTTTGCGTATGCCAATCATTACCACCAACATCAGCGGGAAGAGTATGGAGGTGGATGGAAAAGATTTGATTAGCCAGAGGCAGATTAAACAGGCCAACTGGATAACGGTGAAAAGGTGGACGCGTTTAATGGGTACCTGGAAAATATAAAACAAACAGATATTACAATAATTTAATTGTCCAGCAATAAGTTTTGTTAAATTGTCGTAATTCCACTAAATGTTTCAGATAAATCTTAATGTTATGATAACAAAAGAAGCTTTTAGGCTGAATTCAGGAAAAGAGTCGAAAACAATACTGTCACTGCACTTACGAAAAAAGCTTCATCAATTGTTTTTCGTCAATCTGACGGCAAAATGTCACCAATTTAATGAAATACTTCTTCAGTTTTAAGACTTCGACTTTCTTCAGGCTTAATTAAATTAATATCCAAACATATGAACAGTAGTTTTTTCTTTAGGTTTTAAGGGATTTTGAACGAAACATAACTTTTAGTTTGCCAAAAAAAAAAAAAAAACAAATAAATCGAAAAATTCTACATTCGATTTTATTAAGTTGATACAAACGTTTCGCTGAATTATAAATAATATTTTTTCACCTCGTAATATTTGTATGTTTTTCCGACATTCCAAAAACCTGTTGCCCAATATAATTAATGTTTTATACATATCTAATAAAGCAGCAATTTAAAAAATGTTATGACTTGAAAAAAAAAAAAAACAAAAAAACAATTCGAGACCGTGCAATTCTGGAATCATAATATTAAAGTTTATTCCAATATTATCGAAATCCTTATTCCCAAACTTGACGACATATACTCGTAATCCTGGCATCACAGCACTAAAGAAATTGGGAAAATAAGGAAATAAGAAAATAATTTTCGACCTCAACTGACATTCGGATTCGACTTTAAATAGTATTTCAATGGGTCAACACAGAAGGCGTTAAGTTCACCGAATGTGAGAATGAAAAATCTACATTCTTCAGTTTATTGATAAGGTTTCATTGAATTGAAATATATAATTGTGTATTTTGGTTTTGTATATTCGAAATGGTAGATATAATAGTTGAAATGCGTTGGACTGCTAATTGGTGACTACTTCTGCAGATGGCGGCCCACATTTTACTTTGTATGAACAGTTCAGTTTACTGATGAGGTTTTGTTGAATTGAAAATAAGTTTACATCACATCTATCTTATAATTGTGAATGTTGGTTTTGTACTCGTGTATTCGAAGTGGTAGATAGAACAGTTGAAATGTGTTCTACTGGTAATTGATGGCTGGTTCTTCAGACGGCGGTCCACATTCTACTTGTGTGTGCACAAAAGGTGTAAAATTAGAGTGTACGAGCTGAGATGGCCCTTTCTGGTGTCTATTAAATATCAGACATATTCTTAAAAAACAAAAAAATTTTTTTTTCAAAAGTTGCACTTTATCCTTGTAGAGACAACGTTTTTCCTATTGGACCAATTTGAGCTAATTGCGACATTTGCGCCATCTATTAACTATCATCATATATAGGTTTCAATAAGTTTACACCACATCTATCTTATAATTGTGAATTTTGGTTGCGTACTCGTATATTCGAAGCGGTAGACAGAACAGTTGAAATGTGTTCGACTGGTTATTGATAACGACTGGTTATTGGCGGCCCACATTCTACTTGTGTGTGCACAAAAGGCGTAAAATTAAAGTGTAAAGAGATGGGCCTTTATGGTGTCCATTAAACAGCAGACATATTTGAAATATTCTTAAAAAGCAAAATTTTTTTTGCACTTTATCCTTGTAGAGACAACATTTTTCCTATTGGACCAATTTGAGCTAATTGCGACATTTGCGCCATCTATTAACTATCACCATATATATATGTTTCAAGAGTAAATGGTACCACTATTGAAAAAAGCACTGAAGATGCTCAATTATATCAAACCTGGATTCAGTCCTTGTATGGGCAAGCTTTTCTCTACAACATTGATTGAGTCCAAGGTCCATAGTATAGACGGTGTTGTACTGGCCTAGTACCGGATAATAGGGCGCGTTAGTTCTACATACATATATATACATACATACATATATATATATTATATAGACGGATATACATGTACATATATATATGAATGTATATGCGAAAGTAACATATCGTATAATTACCGGAAATTACCATCACTACTCATATATCTTTAATATCTTTAAGGGTTTCCAGCCACATGTGGGCGTGGTAATTGTAAAAAAAACAGCCATTTTCGCCTGAAAAGGGGCTAAATCGATATACTTATATATATATATATATATCGATTTAGCCCCTTTTCAGGCGAAAATGGCTGTTTTTGTTTTTTTACTGCAAGAAATTGCTGAAGCCCTTCTCAAACCTTAAAAAGGAGTCAGCTGAAGTAGGTCTAAGTCTAGGCGACTGTAAAATCGAGTTATTTGCTCCAAGAATAAATGATTTAACCGTTTGGGACAGCTCGTGAATATTCACAACCACAACTTTGGAGTGGTGAAAGATTTCGCTCATCTCGACTCTTAAAAATGTCTGAGTCAATAGGAACCAAATTCAGGAGAAATTTTTTAAACCATGTACAGCTATTTGTATAAAATTCCATATATTTACTCTCTAGGTCCCTTAAAAAAATATTTCACATCCTCACAAAAAGGAGGCACATCTTTCTCCTCATTATAGCCAACAGAGTTTCAGTGAAAATGTGAAAAGTATGACTATGATATGCAATAGTTTTTTGGTTCATTAACGAACGATTGGATCATAGGATGGCTACTACATATTTAGTTTTTAGAAAGATAGCTTTCTGAAGGCCCCGCCTTTTTTACAATTGTTATATTTTATAACTTACCTGTCTGAGGAACATATAATCGGGTTGGTACTTAGCCGGCATAAACATAATCATAATACGATCAAAGAACTGTAGACCCTTCAGTGAGGCCACGCCCATATACAGGAAAACGCCAAACAACACAGGCATAGGAATATGACATAAAATGGGCGTGAGAAATACGGACAAGCCAATGGTGAGGAAAATTAATATGTGGGTAACTCGCTGTTCGCGTACGCCCAAAAACTGGGGCTTCTCGCCTGGAGCTGAGCATTCCGATTCCTTTTTCAATGAGTTTACATGATTAATACTAAGCACAGTCGCTGCCACAAACCTAAAGACGAGCAGAGGATGGGTGAGTTCCACATTTTCAAAATTTGATTATTGCAACTTACCAGGGCAGACCCATAATACTGCAGATTTGAATTAAAATTGACAAGACGAATAAGTCTAAATGATAACCACAGCCTTTCCTCAGCTTATTCTCTTTGCGATTGACGATGACAGCCGTAATTTGCTGATCCATAAATATTAGAATAGTGCCCAGCATAGCAGGGAATACGGCTATAACTGCAGACCACGCAGGGTTGTTCTCCGTCCAAATGGGAATAATCCAATCGCGAGTGGGCAAGGTGGGTTTCAATTCATGCGGCACCTCTAACTTGGGTGTTTCCACCTTCATGAGAAAGTCCAGCAAAGACATGCTAACAATGGCAATGATAACGGAGAAATCACTGATGTACTGGCGCACAACTGTGGGGAAGAACAGCGCATTCTTAAAGTCCTTCAGAACGGTAGAAATGATGAAAGTGCCCACAAATAATAACACTGACATGAGGAATATATTTGAGGTATCAGGTTGTGAGCAGTCCAGACCAACCAACGTGCCATTGTTGGCCTAAAATGGAATAAGGATTAGTTGAATAAATAAAAAGAGCGTAAAGCGGTATTACCAGACAATAGTCCTTTTCAAACTTGGCGTATTCCAAGATGGTGGCATTGCTGCCCGCAGGCGGTGTGCAGACACAATCGTAAACCTGCTGGTTAATTGGATACTTCTGGCCAATCTTTGCAACATTTTCAACAGCCTGGAATAGAAATGGGAATGATATCTTTGACTCTTTAATTATAACTAGAAAAGTACCTTCATAATAAATATAAATGCTATAAGAGTGGCGAAATTCTCCTCGGTGAATCGCGTGATGTAACACACTAAAGCACTGGCATCTACGGCCGTGAGTATCAGTAATATTACCGCTGTCCAAGTGCCTATCCAAAATCGGAATGTCATATAATCCCAGCCTTGCTTTAAGCAAAAGTCATAGACAATCGTTTCGAATACCAACACCGGCCCGGTTGAGCCCAGAATTGTTAAGGGCTGACCCGAAAACAAGCCATAGCCTATGCCACATACAAATCCAGAGACCAACGATTCCATGGCAGCCATATTTTTGCCGGTAGCTTGAGACAGTAGACCACCAAAGGTGATAATCGGCGACAAGCAGGCAAAGTATAAAAATATCCATGAGGCCACGCATTGCATGGACAAAGCCTCCGAGAAATCAGACCAGTACCAAGGAGCTTTGCGTTTGACATCATTGACCAAACCACCAAATAAACGACCAGATCGAGACAAACCAGATTCCTCTCTAAGACGTTGTTCCACCTCCTCTTCGTCAATTTCCTCTTTGGGCGCTTCTGGGGGCCTTTTCCGTATCTCCTGAGATGGTATGGCGGCTGGTGGTTCAATGCGTATTGTGGGATCCCACTCACCGGGAGGTAGTACAGTCACAGCATCCATAAACTCATCAATGCCAGCCAATAAATGGTCTCGTTTGCGGGCTCGATACGCCACTTCATGGAAGATTTCATCAGACATTAGTGTGGCCATGGCTCGGCCGATTTCATGAAAATTACTTTGGCTGCCGGGGGGGCCCAACAAAACAAATATAAATCTAAACAATAAAGTAGAAAATCGTATACAATTAATGAAGTTTAAAGAAAAGAGAAACATTTGTGGGCAAATGAATATTTGAGAAAATTTACCCTAACAGTAAATGTTTAAAAATAATTAATTTAAGAGTAAAAGTTTAGAAAAATTATCATAAGAGAAAGTTTTAAGGGGAAATCAGTTAAAGAGTAATTTTTTGGGGCAACGTGATTTCAGAAATTTTTTTTTAGAGAACATTTTTATTAGGAAAACCTCAAAAGTAAATTTAAAAAAACATTCCTTTGGGAGCAAATTTTTAGTTTAGAGCTTTTTTTCAGGAAAAATTCCCTTTATGACAATGTTGTGGGAGAAAATCCACCAGCAGCAAACTTTTAGAAAACATTACCTTAGAGGAATTTCCATATGATTAAATTCGAACAATATGGACAAATTAATTTAGGGAAATTTTGTCCCCATTTTTTAAGTGAAATTTATGAAATTATGTGAAATGAATTGTTATGTGAAAATTTACCTGGAGGAATTTTTATGTTCAAATTAATCACAAGGGAATTTTAATATTATACGAGGGAAATTTGTAAAAAAAATTATTTGGAAGGTAAAGGTATTTGTAGGGTAAACTATTTAAAGCTTGCAACAGATTAATGTTGGAAATGATAAAATTTTTTTTCCCACGTTTGGTAATTCGGAACGACCGATTCCGTAAAAAATCAGCTAAACACTCGTATACCAAGAAACGACAGATTGACTGAGACCATTGGTGCTGTCTACGAAAAGTGTGGAAGGCCCCGAAGTAGTTCATTTCTATCCAGGATCAACAACCTCGCATGTCACAGACTTCAACTTGGGGAATTTTGCGCCGGGATTTGGTACTGCTCCGATAAAACATCCAACTGACCAAAGTTGGACTGAACATCGGAGTGTTTGGAAGAGGACATTAATTTTGGCCTAAAAATCACTTTTACCGACGAGTCTCATTTTCGAGTGAAGGGCTATGCTGACAAACAGAATTACCATATATGGGACGATTCCATCCCACATGAAGTTCATCAGGTGACAATGCATTCATAAAAAGTTACCGTTTGGTGCGGATTTTGGTCAAGTGGTATTATTGGTTCGTACTTTTTGGAAAAAATTGTCCGCCAAGATCTTGGGACTTGAGCTCGCTAGATTTTTTTATGTAGAATTTTCTGAAGCTGCAGGTCTACGACAATAATCTGAAATCTACCGTTGCTCTCAAAGTCATAATCCAGACCATCGCTGAAATTCAGCCCCATCTATGCGGCGGAATCATTGAAAATTGAACCTCTTGGATCCACTGTACGAAGACGCTCGGATATTTGAGTGATATTACATTCCATACACAATTACATGCAAGGGCTTTCCAAGTAAAAAAGAATTTCGTTAATACCGCACAAATGCTTTATATGAAGAAATTACCTAAAGAATGTTTTTGTACAAAAAATTCTTTAAAGGGAATTTGCAAATAAAAAAATTACGTAAGAAGAAGTTATATATAAGAAACTATCCAAAAGGCAATTTATATAAGAATATTACCTAAAAGGAATTTTTGTATGACAATTACCTAAAAGGTATTCGTATATGAATAATTTCCTTAAGGGAATTTCTGTATGAAGAATTACGTGAGGAAAATTTGTGTGAGAAAGAATACCTTGAGGGAATATTTGTACAAAAAATTGCTGTAGGGAATTTTTATGTGAAAAATTATCTTGATTTGCTCAAGGAAAATTTTATTAGAAAAATTGCTTTATTGGGGTTTTTATATTAAAAATTGGCCCAAGGGAATTTGTATATCTTTGTTACAGTTAGCGATTTCTATGTGAAAAATTATTGAAGGTAATTTCTTTGTGAAAAATTTTATTAAGGTAATTTTTCACAAAAAAAAAGAAAATTTCTATGTGGAAAGAAGCTTCAAAAAAATTTTTAGATAAAGCACGGCTTGAAGGACATTTTTGTATGAAAATTAACCCACGGGTTTTCTATATAAAAATATTGCCTAAACGACCTTAACTTTTCGTGAAAAAATACTTAAAGTTATAGGAATAATTGTCTTAAACGAACTTTTGTACACCACATTAACATGTAAGAATTTTAATTTCAAAAACCACCTTAAGGGGGTTTCTATTTCAAGGGAATTTTTAGGTCAAAAAGAACCTGGCGGGATTTATTTTGATCTAAAAGCAACGTTTTCATAAAAAACTATTTAAAATGAAGTTTTAGAAAAAAGTATTGTATAAAAATTATTCAAGATTAATTTTTATTAAGAAAATTAATTTTTTTTTTCCAGATTTTCTTTTTTCTTTGAAAAAGTCAAAAGAAAAGTATATGAATCTTTTTTTGTGAGAAATTAAATACTTTAATTTCAGTTCCGACAATTCGATAGATTATTTTTTGTAAAACATTGCTACATGAATAATTTCGAAATAATTTTTCAAAATTTCTTAAAAAAAGTTAACACTTACCTAGTGGGCACTGGCACTTCCGTCAGATCACCCATTAGTGATGCATCTTTCAAGCGTATAAAGCCAGCCAATGGTTTTTCCAAGAAATCCACTTCACCCACTAAAATGTTACTGGCCTCAGCTCCTGGTGGAATTTTACGCATGAAATGCATATTGCCTCGATGGTCATTTAGATCGTTGCCACTGTTGTTCCTCTGCATCGAGTGGTTGCTGGGACTCTTGATCATGTCCTCTGTTATAATGGGCATTTTATTATTTTTACGTAATTGTTTAGCTTTCTCTTTAGAGATTTAAATTCAAATTACAAATTCAAACGATAAAATTAAAGAAGTTGCCAAAACATTACCGTATTTCAAAACAACGAAATAATATCAGATGGAGGAGGAAGGAATTAAAGTTGAGAACATAAAAAAAATTAAAAGAAAAAAATAAAATCGAAATTTGTAAGTTTATAACAAAAATTACTACAAGAAAATAGCTGCGAAAACATAAAAAGCTAACATGCATAAGGTGAAGGCTTCGGGTAATGAACACAATGGGAGAGTTTAGCAGTTAATACACTGGCACATAGAGTGAGTGAGTGAGATAGAGTGACAATTTGAGGTGTCATCTTCAATTGTGTTTAACCTTTAGGCCGCATTTAAGTACTTTATGTATGGGGATCAGGTGAGTGTGTATAAATTGTGTGATAGTTAATGTGTAATAGGAATGAAAAGCGAAAGAGACAATTAGTGTGAGAGAGAGAGAGTGGCAGAACCGACCAAGTTTGTAGTCGGCGACTGTGTCTACTTAAAAATCAGTGCAAAATCAAAAATGAAATCATATTTCGTCATGCATAAAATCCAATCCGAAGTATTAATACCACTTTAGGACTTTCGTCGAATGGTACCAAATTTAGGCTATCATTCATTTGCTTAGCAACAAAACATTTTCAGAGTGTGTGAGTGTAGGAAGGGCTACTTATATCACATGTATGGAGAACACAGGTGTGATTCTCACATTAAATTTTCATACAAACTGATGCGAAATTATTACAAATCAATTGAACAGAAATTGTCTTCAAACAAATGGCCGTTCTAGGGCCTATAATGAATCGCCAAAAGTTTACCATTGGACGCAACAAGGGTCTTGGGGGCCTTACAGCTACCGGGTACGGCTAGAAAGCGTCCACCCACAGTGCTGCCGACGTCATCACCTTTATTACCGTTCGAACTGGCCGTCAGTGAGATGGGCGATGTTGTTGCAGTCACAAATCCCGGAGCAGATGAAGCGCTGTGGTGCTCTTCCACTGTTGGGGTGTTGGGGTGGTGGTATTACGAACAAACGGCAAAGTATAATAAAAGTCATTGATTATAATTAGAGAAAGAGAGAGAGAGAGAGTTGCTAATACTATAGAGACACACTGATCAAAATTTGTATGAACAAAGAGCAAAAACGTGAGGTGGAGAATTTTGTTTGCACTGAATACAACGTGGTGAGTGTGTGGATGATTATCTGCCAAGGCGATAATCGGTTATTTCCCTCAGATTGTGATCGTCAATTCATTACAAAAGGGAGCAAATGGGAATCCAAGTTTATACTGAATACGGTAGTGAAAGATCAAAAGAGTGATTAAAAAGTCGTTAATAAATAAATTCGAACATTAAGACAATTGCGAATAAAAAATAATAATTGCAAAAAATTTAATATTTGTATACAATTTTATAATTGTAAATAAGACAACAGTAATAGCAGAATAATGGTATCCAATGGGGGTTTTGAAGATGCAACGTTTCTTTTGCACGTAGGCATCCATGAACCGGCGTTACGGGACACATACCAGAGACAGCGTCTAATGTTATCGATAAAAATCCCATTTACCACCGATATCGACGAGAAAGTTGGCTACTACGATTTTACTGAAAAGTAAAGTGCCATGTGTGCCCGAAACGAATAGTTGGAAATATTTACTACACGCTGGTACAGACTCGACAGTATTGTTAAGGATCGTTGCTATAGCTTATAATTGCTTGGTGGAATGATTAGTTAAAGTTAAACAATTGAACAGTTGGATAATAGAATAGATCAATAATTATTTTTTGAAAAATATTCTAATATTGATATAAAGACATACAAATTAATTGTACTTAGTTATTATTTATACCCATATAAAACTCTAAAGAGGAAATTATTATGTTAGATATTCCATTGAAACCAAAATGAAAAATCCATCAAGAAGTTATGTAGTATTTTCTAAATGCACTCACGAATGTGAGCAGAGTTTTGTAAACATTCGAATTGAAGTAAAAAAGAGCGATATAGAAAGGGTAGTAGTAAGACTGTAAAAAACGAGTAGAGAATATTTTGCGCAACATGTCTTAAGTGATGTAAATCTATTTTACACATTAAATATATATTTAAGAGAGCAGTTAGAAAGAAAGAGTGAGACAGAAAGGGAGAGAGAGAGACAGAGTGGTAACAGACAAAGGGGGAAAGAGCTCAAATACATATTAAGGTGGTGTTTGAGATTGTTTTTCGTTTTCTTAAACAAAACCTTTATGTTTGTTTGATGGAAATCCTTGAATTGCGGTCTGTGGGACACTCGAAGCCCCTGCATGAAACCAGGTGGTTACACCAATGGCTCCCAGATGAGTGGTGGCAATATGACCGAGTTCGGCTAAATTTACAATGGCACAATAAATATAAAATGTAGGTAATTCATTGATTAGAGAGATGTGAACATGATATGGGCACCTCAATTGGGATGGAGTGGCATTTTATGGGTGCGAAGTGATAAATGAACATGATGGTCGAAAAAAGGCCCACCCAGGTTTACTGGTTTACGCACAGAGCCTTCTGCTTTTGGGCGTTGGACTTTCGTGAAGCTTTTACTCTCTAACTAAGCGTGCTCTGCTAATTACTTTGGTATAGGTGTCTGGACACTAAATTACATTTGGGGGGAGATTTTAACCAAACAAAATAGAACCGAAAATTAAAATTGAGACATAGATCAAATGCTCTACCTGTGGGCACAGCAAGGTAACAACCCCGCTGATCCTTACTAGTCGCATACATTTGCGCAGATGTTGATGTGTACAAGGGGCTGCCATCTAGTCCTGTTGAGGACACATTCACATGCAATGAGTTGCTTGAAGCATGTAAATCTTATACATTAACATTGGATTAGTATTGGTGTTTGAAAGGTTAAATCCCTCTAAGAGACGTCTAGAAGACGTTTGATTATTTAACTTTACATAGGTCTTTCTAGAGGTAACCAAAACAACACAACTACTTTCCAAATCTACAAAATACTTTCCAAGAATCCATGAAAGGGAATCGATGATGAATTTGACTCATACTCATACTGTTACTGACGACTGACACACGGACAGTTAATGCGAGAGTTGTTAAAATGAGGCACAGACAAATATGATACATAAAGAGAGCGAGCATTTTGGAGCCGGCAAGGGTGACATGAGCGAACACCCTTCGTCCAAAGAAACATGGCGATTATGATGAGTAATCCGTTATGAGTTCTTGCAATATGTTTTACTTTAGATGACAGAACTACAACAATTCCCAACTTACTTTTCGATGACGAGTGATTACGTCCGATATCCGTCAAAGACCTAATAATGGGCAACTTATTCCTTTTGTTGTATTCGTGCTGGTGGCGATGACGTCGCAACAGGGCATCCTTTACCTTATCCCTAGAGTCGGGTGGCAGAGTGCCAGCATTGACCATATTCTCACACACTAAATCGGCAATGAGATCCAGATTGTTGGCTTCCATGTCGAGTATCACGGAGCCATTCAACAGCAGGGATCTTAACTCGAACAGCGAATGCAAGGACAAAGTGGCCACATGGGGCTTTGACCAGCGATTGCCTCCCTCTTCTACGTCTTCCTCGAATTTGATCCATCTTGCGGTTTCCTTCCATTCGATTTCATCACCCTCCTTAACCAGCGTTAAATATTCAGAGAACAGAGGGTGTGAAATGTGGGTGGCATCATCGGTATCTTCGCCCAAGATGAATTGGACACGTTGAGCGGGTGGGGTGACTGAAAATAGCAAGCAGATTGAATATGTCATACGGTTTAGTGTTTTATTTGTAATTCTTTACATGAAACGATTTTTCTAGTTTGTTAAATGTTATGAAACTATGAGTACTTAAATGTAGAAGTAGTTATCGTTCCTGCGAATACATTTCACAAGTTTTTCTTCACCAATGATATAACATCGAATCTTTACTAACTCAGTTATAGTGATTTTATCATATGAGTCTCCTGTTTTTGAGATATCATGTTCGAAATTTTGAAAATCTTCCTCCAATTTGGAAGTTCATAATGGTTTTGGGATGAATATAGTTAACTTTGGTATGGCGAGGAGATTTGTTAAATATTTTATATTAGAAGATTTGTTAAACATTTTCCAGTTTTTGGAATGCACTGCATTTAAATTTGGAAATGAGCAGTAAGGGGCCATATTCGAGGTAGATTCTGAAAACTTTTGCAAAATTCTACAAAAATTTACATTTACATTTGGGGGCTCATGAAAATGCAAAGTAGTAAAACGTCTGAAAAGGTTTATTTTATTTTAATTTTGAATAGGCTCATAGTAGGTCTCAAATACGAGCTCATTAGATAATTAAAAAATTATTTTTCTTAAAACCTAAGCACAGACTTCTTTTACGATGTCCAATTTGTTTGCTTCATAGTCTGTAAAATATTGACTTCAGAAATCAGTCATTCATTCGA
>JAHXMU010029127.1:0-15304 GCA_019455685.1 Philornis downsi | reverse complement strand
AATTCAACATTAATTTCTAATAAATTTTTTGGGAAAAAATTTCCAAATTAAAAAATTTCAATAAATTTAATCGTATAACATCAGAAACCCTTCCAATTTCAACATTTCTACAGGCGCCTCATTTATTATTTTGTCGAATGAAATTCCGATATCAAAGCGAATACCGTTTAAGACTGCATTCAAATGAGTCACATAAGACTACGTTCATAACTGGCGTGGACGGAACCACGGTTCTATTTATTTTTGTATTCGTATTTATTTTTAAGGCAACGGCTTGGTTCGTGTGTCGGTTCGCAGACAGAAAAAGTTGTTCCATTCGGTTCTGAACTGGTTTGTAGTCCTGATATTTTCACTTTTATTATGACAGGTGAAAATTTCGAATGCAAAAGAAAATTTATAATTAGTGAGCCTATTAAAAAATAAGTCTTTTATTGAAAAAATGTTTATTAATTATTAAAGTACTTAATTTAGGAATTTGTTTTTTAAAAATATTGCTGTCCAACCTTTGCGTTCGCAAACAGTAACAATTATCGTGATAGCTGCCATTTGTTGACGCAAATATTTTCTTTAAAATGCGTCAGAAAATTCGGTATATTAGCGTGAACTTCAGATTTGAGATAAACCCACAGGGAAAGGTTCATAGAAATCAAATCGGGGCTGCATGGAGGCAAATTTTTGTTGCCTCTGCTGTGTACGCAATTTGGCAATTTATTTTAAAAATATTGCTGTCCAACCTTTGCGTTCCCAAACAGTAACAATTATCGTGACGACTTGACAGGTGGACATGTCGTGATAGTTGTCATTTTTTGACGCAAATAATTTCTTTCAATGCTCCAGGATATTCAGTATATTGGCGTGAACTTTAAATTTGAGATAAACCCATAGGAAAAGGTTCATAGAAATCAAATTGGGGCTGCATGGAGGCCAATTTTTGTCACCTCTGCTGGAGATCCATTTGTCAGAGACGTATTCAATGCGTGTGATATTGCTTCATCCTTATTTTGTTATAGCCAGGACAATTTTGAAGCCAGGAAACCTGACGTTGTCGAACATTTGCACCTGACGCTTTGAGTTCACTGTAATTGCATATCATCTTTCATCTTCAAAAAACTGAGGCCCGATAATTCCTCACACTGGCATCACAATACAGTGAAGGACTTGAATTTCGGATTCTTTGCAGACCAGTGGCAACTTTAACCGAGCATAAGATGCTGGTTAAATGTAGAAAAGCGTTCAATTGCCTGGTTTACGAAGTCAAGCCTCTAACAGGCTTAATTTTTGCAGCTTTAGATCTTTGTGCAAAATGCGTTGCAATGATGATTTTTTAAAGCACTTGCATGCTTTCAAATTCAAAGGTTTTTGATAACCGTGGTCGATCGAATTTTGATTTTTTCAGTGTTGCACCGACCTCTTCAAAATATTTGATTCATTTTCTAAATGAAGAGAATATTTGGCGCGTCCATCGAATATAGCAGAATCAACGTTTTTCTAAAACTCTCGGACGTCCGATGCATGGTCCCCTACCAAGAAAAGCGCTACAGAGCTTTTTACTGAATTACCAAGAGCCTAACCATCTATTGATATACTGCCACTCCCAAGGACTCCATTGCCTCCACACATAAACTGAACAAATATGGACTTTCTTTGGAGACAACCTGTATTCCAATAATTTGTCATATTGGCAGTGAGGAAAAGTTACCGGGAATGTTTGAAAAATAGTTTGTTGGAATTTTGAAACATTTTACTCTAAATTAAAAGACAGAACAACCGCAATATGAACAGATCATGTTTCTGTCTAAGAAATGATTAGGATAAGTAGAGAAATAAGTGTAATCCATTCGGTTTCGTCAAAGGAAACTATAAACTGTTTGGGAAGGATAGTGAAAAAGATAAAAGTAGGTATGGGATAGTTTGTTTGTTTTTATGAAATTTATTTTGTCTAAATAGATTTTGTAGATGTATATAGTTGGTATTTGTTATGTTTAACGTTTACTTAATGTCTAAGCGATTTAACTATTTAAAATTAATCTTAATAAATATTGTATATATAAAATTGTGAACGAATTGTTGTGCGACCTTCGTTTCGAATATAAAACGTAAAGTTGTTCAAAACTCTACACCTTTTTTCTGGCCATCAAAAGAAAAATGAAAATGCATTTATATCTAAAAACAAATGTGCTAGATTTCGATTTGTCAATTGGTGTAGGGATCTGAGGTCTTTGTCACCGACTGACTGACCGACCATCGGGCTAGTCATATACGTGATGCTTGACTTTAGTTCAAGGCTTTTCTTTTCTCTGGCGTCAAATCATATTTATTTGTTCTAACGATGATTTCTATTCAATTTCTTAATTTATTAACACATAAGCGGACTTTTACTTGTTACTAAACTGTCGTTGTCTTTTGCTTTTTTTTTCGCTTCTCTAAAGTACTATAAAGTATTATATAATACGTTTTAGGTACGTTTTCTATATATTGACTTAGTTGTACAATGTTGAATAATTATTTTCTAAATTAATTTAAAAACAATTAAAAATGGGGTTTCTTAAACAAAACAAAAGTAAATTAATTATAAGTGCTAAAAAGTTCTATTAAAAAAAAAACAAAAACGGTTTATAAATTTTGTAAAAATATTTAAAAAATTTTGTAAACGTAAATACTCTAAAGAAATCAATTCAAAAGTTAACACTTCAGAATTGCGTTTGCAAATGCGCATTAGTACTAAATAAACTAATTATTAAGCATAGTAATTGTTAAATATGAAAATAATATAGTTAACATAATAATAATATTAATAATAGAGGATATCAAAAAATTGAAAACAAATACTGATTTTTGGAAAATGAAAACTTAAAATAAACAAAAATAAACAAAAAAAAAAAAAATTAGATAAAAAATTGTTGTAAAACATACATTGTAAAATAAAATGTGTTCAACTACAGTGCATTTCAAAATAACGACTACGTGATGACAATGAAAGAACACACATAACGAGAAAAAGAGGGTGGGGTGAGAGACACATAGATATAGAGAGAGAGATAGAGGGAGACAGATAAAACACTGCTGGATTTCAAGTGGAAGGCAGGAAGGAATAGAGAAATACAACTAAATGTGACATTTGGTTCGTTCGTTCCATAGTCCTGGCTAATAAATAGTAGCAAAGTAAACACAGCTTAGACATTTTCACTACAAATCTCTCGCTCTTCCTGTCTCATAAAATTGACGCTGCTTTCAAGATTTTCGGGAAAGACAGAGAGAGATAGATAGGGAGAGGGGGAGACGGATGCAGTAGCCTTTTATTTTGCAGTCTTTTTTCCTTATCCCTTCGGCAATTTACTTCTGCAGTAAGGTACTTTGTGCCTCCAATTCCTTTTCGTTTGGCACCGAGAAGCTGGCGGCATTATTCATGTTGATTTTGCTACTATTTTTATTTGGGGGTTTCTCGTTCTTGGTGTGCGAACTACTACCACGGAAACAAGGTAACATTTTCCTAAATAACCCCACCTCAGCATCCAATTGATGTAGATCATCGGCCGCCTGGCGTTTTGTCATCTCTGGCATGATGTCATCGAGTATTTTGAGCTCGCGACGCGTGAATACCAGATCCAAGGCTTTGCGTATGCCAATCATTACCACCAACATCAGCGGGAAGAGTATGGAGGTGGATGGAAAAGATTTGATTAGCCAGAGGCAGATTAAACAGGCCAACTGGATAACGGTGAAAAGGTGGACGCGTTTAATGGGTACCTGGAAAATATAAAACAAACAGATATTACAATAATTTAATTGTCCAGCAATAAGTTTTGTTAAATTGTCGTAATTCCACTAAATATTTCAGATAAATCTTAATGTTATGAAAACAAAAGAAGCTTTTAGGCTGAATTCAGGAAAAGAGTCGAAAACAATACTGTCATCAATTGTTTTTCGTCAATCTGACGGCAAAATGTCACCAATTTAATGAAATACTTCTTCAGTTTTCGACTTTCTTCAGGCTTAATTAAATTAATATCCAAACATATGAACAGTAGTTTTTTCTTTAGGTTTTAAGGGATTTTGAACGAAACATAACTTTTAGTTTGCCAAAAAAAAAAAAACAAATAAATCGAAAAATTCTACATTCGATTTTATTAAATTGATACAAACGTTTCGCTGAATTATAAATAATATTTTTTCACCTCGAAAATAATTTTCGACCTCAACTGACATTCGGATTCGACTTTAAATAGTATTTCAATGGGTCAACACAGAAGGCGTTAAGTTCACCGAATGTGAGAATGAAAAATCTACATTCTTCAGTTTATTGATAAGGTTTCATTGAATTGAAAATAAATTACCATCACGCATCTATTCTATAATTGTGTATTTTGGTTTTGTATATTCGAAATGGTAGATATAATAGTTGAAATGCGTTGGACTGCTAATTGGTGACTACTTCTGCAGATGGCGGCCCACATTTTACTTTGTATGAACAGTTCAGTTTACTGATAGGGTTTCGTTGAATTGAAAATAAGTTTACATCACATCTATCTTATAATTGTGAATGTTGGTTTTGTACTCGTGTATTCGAAGTGGTAGATAGAACAGTTGAAATGTGTTCTACTGGTAATTGATGGCTATTTCTTCAGACGGCGGTCCACATTCTACTTGTGTGTGCACAAAAGGTGTAAAATTAGAGTGTACGAGCTGAGATGGCCCTTTCTGGTGTCTATTAAATAGAAGACATATTCTTAAAAAACAAAAAAATTTTTTTTCAAAAGTTGCACTTTATCCTTGTAGAGACAACGTTTTTCCTATTGCACCAATTTGAGCTAATTGCGACATTTGCGCCATCTATTAGCTGTCATCATATATAGGTTTCAATAAGTTTACATCACATCTATCTTATAATTGTGAATTTTGGTTGTGTACTCGTATATTCGAAGCGGTAGACAGAACAGTTGAAATGTGTTCGACTAGTTATTGATAACTGGTTCTTCAGATGGCGGCCCACATTCTACTTGTGTGTGCACAAAAGGCGTAAAATTAAAGTGTAAAGAGATGGGCCTTTCTGGTGTCTATTAAACAGCAGACATATTTGAAATATTCGTAAAAAGCAAAATTTTTTTTTGCACTTTATCCTTGTAGAGACAACATTTTTCCTATTGGACCAATTTGAGCTAATTGCGACATTTGCGCCATCTATTAACTATCACCATATATATATGTTTCAAGAGTAAATGGTACCACTATTGAAAAAAGCACTGAAGATGCTCAATTATATCAAAGCTGGATTCAGTCCTTGTATGGGCAAGCTTTTCTCTACAATTGATTGAGTCCAAGGTCCATAGTATAGACGGTGTTGTACTGGCCTAGTACCGGATAATAGGGCGCGTTAGTTCTACATACATATATATACATACATACATATATATATATTATATAGACGGATATACATGTACATATATATATGAATGTATATGCGAAAGTAACATATCGTATAATTACCGGAAATTACCATCACTACTCATATATCTTTAATATCTTTAAGGGTTTCCAGCCACATGTGGGCGTGGTAATTGTAAAAAAAACAGCCATTTTCGCCTGAAAAGGGGCTAAATCGATATACTTATATATATATATATATATCGATTTAGCCCCTTTTCAGGCGAAAATGGCTGTTTTTGTTTTTTTACTGCAAGAAATTGCTGAAGCCCTTCTCAAACCTTAAAAAGGAGTCAGCTGAAGTAGGTCTAAGTCTAGGCGACTGTAAAATCGAGTTATTTGCTCCAAGAATAAATGATTTAACCGTTTGGGACAGCTCGTGAATATTCACAACCACAACTTTGGAGTGGTGAAAGATTTCGCTCATCTCGACTCTTAAAAATGTCTGAGTCAATAGGAACCAAATTCAGGAGAAATTTGTTAAACCATGTACAGCTATTTGTATAAAATTCCATATACATATTTACTCTCTAGGTCCCTTAAAAAAATATTTCACATCCTCACAAAAAGGAGGCACACCTTTCTCCTCATTATAGCCAACAGAGTTTCAGTGAAAATGTGAAAAGTATGACTATGATATGCAATAGTTTTTTGGTTCATTAACGAACGATTGGATCATAGGATGGCTACTACATATTTAGTTTTTAGAAAGATAGCTTTCTGAAGGCCCCGCCTTTTTTACAATTGTTATATTTTATAACTTACCTGTCTGAGGAACATATAATCGGGTTGGTACTTAGCCGGCATAAACATAATCATAATACGATCAAAGAACTGTAGACCCTTCAGTGAGGCCACGCCCATATACAGGAAAACGCCAAACAACACAGGCATAGGAATATGACATAAAATGGGCGTGAGAAATACGGACAAGCCAATGGTGAGGAAAATTAATATGTGGGTAACTCGCTGTTCGCGTACGCCCAAAAACTGGGGCTTCTCGCCTGGAGCTGAGCATTCCGATTCCTTTTTCAATGAGTTTACATGATTAATACTAAGCACAGTCGCTGCCACAAACCTAAAGACGAGCAGAGGATGGGTGAGTTCCACATTTTCAAAATTTGATTATTGCAACTTACCAGGGCAGACCCATAATACTGCAGATTTGAATTAAAATTGACAAGACGAATAAGTCTAAATGATAACCACAGCCTTTCCTCAGCTTATTCTCTTTGCGATTGACGATGACAGCCGTAATTTGCTGATCCATAAATATTAGAATAGTGCCCAGCATAGCAGGGAATACGGCTATAACTGCAGACCACGCAGGGTTGTTCTCCGTCCAAATGGGAATAATCCAATCGCGAGTGGGCAAGGTGGGTTTCAATTCATGCGGCACCTCTAACTTGGGTGTTTCCACCTTCATGAGAAAGTCCAGCAAAGACATGCTAACAATGGCAATGATAACGGAGAAATCACTGATGTACTGGCGCACAACTGTGGGGAAGAACAGCGCATTCTTAAAGTCCTTCAGAACGGTAGAAATGATAAAAGTGCCCACAAATAATAACACTGACATGAGGAATATATTTGAGGTATCAGGTTGTGAGCAGTCCAGACCAACCAACGTGCCATTGTTGGCCTAAAATGGAATAAGGATTAGTTGAATAAATAAAAAGAGCGTAAAGCGGTATTACCAGACAATAGTCCTTTTCAAACTTGGCGTATTCCAAGATGGTGGCATTGCTGCCCGCAGGCGGTGTGCAGACGCAATCGTAAACCTGCTGGTTAATTGGATACTTCTGGCCAATCTTTGCAACATTTTCAACAGCCTGGAATAGAAATGGGAATGATATCTTTGACTCTTTAATTATAACTAGAAAAGTACCTTCATAATAAATATAAATGCTATAAGAGTGGCGAAATTCTCCTCGGTGAATCGCGTGATGTAACACACTAAAGCACTGGCATCTACGGCCGTGAGTATCAGTAATATTACCGCTGTCCAAGTGCCTATCCAAAATCGGAATGTCATATAATCCCAGCCTTGCTTTAAGCAAAAGTCATAGACAATCGTTTCGAATACCAACACCGGCCCGGTTGAGCCCAGAATTGTTAAGGGCTGACCCGAAAACAAGCCATAGCCTATGCCACATACAAATCCAGAGACCAACGATTCCATGGCAGCCATATTTTTGCCGGTAGCTTGAGACAGAAGACCACCAAAGGTGATAATCGGCGACAAGCAGGCAAAGTATAAAAATATCCATGAGGCCACGCATTGCATGGACAAAGCCTCCGAGAAGTCAGACCAGTACCAAGGAGCTTTGCGTTTGACATCATTGACCAAACCACCAAACAAACGACCAGATCGAGACAAACCAGATTCCTCTCTAAGACGTTGTTCCACCTCCTCTTCGTCAATTTCCTCTTTGGGCGCTTCTGGGGGCCTTTTCCGTATCTCCTGAGATGGTATGGCGGCTGGTGGTTCAATGCGTATTGTGGGATCCCACTCACCGGGAGGTAGTACAGTCACAGCATCCATAAACTCATCAATGCCAGCCAATAAATGGTCTCGTTTGCGGGCTCGATACGCCACTTCATGGAAGATTTCATCAGACATTAGTGTGGCCATGGCTCGGCCGATTTCATGAAAATTACTTTGGCTGCCGGGGGGGCCCAACAAAACAAATATAAATCTAAACAATAAAGTAGAAAATCGTATACAATTAATGAAGTTTAAAGAAAAGAGAAACATTTGTGGGCAAATGCATATTTGAGAAAATTTACCCTAACAGTAAATGTTTAAAAATAATTAATTTAAGAGTAAAAGTTTAGAAAAATTATCATAAGAGAAAGTTTTAAGGGGAAATCAGTTAAAGAGTAATTTTTTGGGGCAACGTGATTTCAGAAATTTTTTTTTAGAGAACATTTTTATTAGGAAAACCTCAAAAGTAAATTTAAAAAAACATTCCTTTGGGAGCAAATTTTTAGTTTAGAGCTTTTTTTCAGGAAAAATTCCCTTTATGACAATGTTGTGGGAGAAAATCCACCAGCAGCAAACTTTTAGAAAACATTACCTTAGAGGAATTTCCATATGATTAAATTCGAACAATATGGACAAATTAATTTAGGGAAATTTTGTCCCCATTTTTTAAGTGAAATTTATGAAATTATGTGAAATGAATTGTTATGTGAAAATTTACCTGGAGGAATTTTTATGTTCAAATTAATCACAAGGGAATTTTAATATTATACGAGGGAAATTTGTAAAAAAAATTATTTGGAAGGTAAAGGTATTTGTAGGGTAAACTATTTAAAGCTTGCAACAGATTAATGTTGGAAATGATAAAATTTTTTTTCCCACGTTTGGTAATTCGGAACGACCGATTCCGTAAAAAATCAGCTAAACACTCGTATACCAAGAAACGACAGATTGACTGAGACCATTGGTGCTGTCTACGAAAAGTGTGGAAGGCCCCGAAGTAGTTCATTTCTATCCAGGATCAACAACCTCGCATGTCACAGACTTCAACTTGGGGAATTTTGCGCCGGGATTTGGTACTGCTCCGATAAAACATCCAACTGACCAAAGTTGGACTGAACATCGGAGTGTTTGGAAGAGGACATTAATTTTGGCCTAAAAATCACTTTTACCGACGAGTCTCATTTTCGAGTGAAGGGCTATGCTGACAAACAGAATTACCATATATGGGACGATTCCATCCCACATGAAGTTCATCAGGTGACAATGCATTCATAAAAAGTTACCGTTTGGTGCGGATTTTGGTCAAGTGGTATTATTGGTTCGTACTTTTTGGAAAAAATTGTCCGCCAAGATCTTGGGACTTGAGCTCGCTAGATTTTTTTATGTAGAATTTTCTGAAGCTGCAGGTCTACGACAATAATCTGAAATCTACCGTTGCTCTCAAAGTCATAATCCAGACCATCGCTGAAATTCAGCCCCATCTATGCGGCGGAATCATTGAAAATTGAACCTCTTGGATCCACTGTACGAAGACGCTCGGATATTTGAGTGATATTACATTCCATACACAATTACATGCAAGGGCTTTCCAAGTAAAAAAGAATTTCGTTAATACCGCACAAATGCTTTATATGAAGAAATTACCTAAAGAATGTTTTTGTACAAAAAATTCTTTAAAGGGAATTTGCAAATAAAAAAATTACGTAAGAAGAAGTTATATATAAGAAACTATCCAAAAGGCAATTTATATAAGAATATTACCTAAAAGGAATTTTTGTATGACAATTACCTAAAAGGTATTCGTATATGAATAATTTCCTTAAGGGAATTTCTGTATGAAGAATTACGTGAGGAAAATTTGTGTGAGAAAGAATACCTTGAGGGAATATTTGTACAAAAAATTGCTGTAGGGAATTTTTATGTGAAAAATTATCTTGATTTGCTCAAGGAAAATTTTATTAGAAAAATTGCTTTATTGGGGTTTTTATATTAAAAATTGGCCCAAGGGAATTTGTATATCTTTGTTACAGTTAGCGATTTCTATGTGAAAAATTATTGAAGGTAATTTCTTTGTGAAAAATTTTATTAAGGTAATTTTTCACAAAAAAAAAGAAAATTTCTATGTGGAAAGAAGCTTCAAAAAAATTTTTAGATAAAGCACGGCTTGAAGGACATTTTTGTATGAAAATTAACCCACGGGTTTTCTATATAAAAATATTGCCTAAACGACCTTAACTTTTCGTGAAAAAATACTTAAAGTTATAGGAATAATTGTCTTAAACGAACTTTTGTACACCACATTAACATGTAAGAATTTTAATTTCAAAAACCACCTTAAGGGGGTTTCTATTTCAAGGGAATTTTTAGGTCAAAAAGAACCTGGCGGGATTTATTTTGATCTAAAAGCAACGTTTTCATAAAAAACTATTTAAAATGAAGTTTTAGAAAAAAGTATTGTATAAAAATTATTCAAGATTAATTTTTATTAAGAAAATTAATTTTTTTTTTCCAGATTTTCTTTTTTCTTTGAAAAAGTCAAAAGAAAAGTATATGAATCTTTTTTTGTGAGAAATTAAATACTTTAATTTCAGTTCCGACAATTCGATAGATTATTTTTTGTAAAACATTGCTACATGAATAATTTCGAAATAATTTTTCAAAATTTCTTAAAAAAAGTTAACACTTACCTAGTGGGCACTGGCACTTCCGTCAGATCACCCATTAGTGATGCATCTTTCAAGCGTATAAAGCCAGCCAATGGTTTTTCCAAGAAATCCACTTCACCCACTAAAATGTTACTGGCCTCAGCTCCTGGTGGAATTTTACGCATGAAATGCATATTGCCTCGATGGTCATTTAGATCGTTGCCACTGTTGTTCCTCTGCATCGAGTGGTTGCTGGGACTCTTGATCATGTCCTCTGTTATAATGGGCATTTTATTATTTTTACGTAATTGTTTAGCTTTCTCTTTAGAGATTTAAATTCAAATTACAAATTCAAACGATAAAATTAAAGAAGTTGCCAAAACATTACCGTATTTCAAAACAACGAAATAATATCAGATGGAGGAGGAAGGAATTAAAGTTGAGAACATAAAAAAAATTAAAAGAAAAAAATAAAATCGAAATTTGTAAGTTTATAACAAAAATTACTACAAGAAAATAGCTGCGAAAACATAAAAAGCTAACATGCATAAGGTGAAGGCTTCGGGTAATGAACACAATGGGAGAGTTTAGCAGTTAATACACTGGCACATAGAGTGAGTGAGTGAGATAGAGTGACAATTTGAGGTGTCATCTTCAATTGTGTTTAACCTTTAGGCCGCATTTAAGTACTTTATGTATGGGGATCAGGTGAGTGTGTATAAATTGTGTGATAGTTAATGTGTAATAGGAATGAAAAGCGAAAGAGACAATTAGTGTGAGAGAGAGAGAGTGGCAGAACCGACCAAGTTTGTAGTCGGCGACTGTGTCTACTTAAAAATCAGTGCAAAATCAAAAATGAAATCATATTTCGTCATGCATAAAATCCAATCCGAAGTATTAATACCACTTTAGGACTTTCGTCGAATGGTACCAAATTTAGGCTATCATTCATTTGCTTAGCAACAAAACATTTTCAGAGTGTGTGAGTGTAGGAAGGGCTACTTATATCACATGTATGGAGAACACAGGTGTGATTCTCACATTAAATTTTCATACAAACTGATGCGAAATTATTACAAATCAATTGAACAGAAATTGTCTTCAAACAAATGGCCGTTCTAGGGCCTATAATGAATCGCCAAAAGTTTACCATTGGACGCAACAAGGGTCTTGGGGGCCTTACAGCTACCGGGTACGGCTAGAAAGCGTCCACCCACAGTGCTGCCGACGTCATCACCTTTATTACCGTTCGAACTGGCCGTCAGTGAGATGGGCGATGTTGTTGCAGTCACAAATCCCGGAGCAGATGAAGCGCTGTGGTGCTCTTCCACTGTTGGGGTGTTGGGGTGGTGGTATTACGAACAAACGGCAAAGTATAATAAAAGTCATTGATTATAATTAGAGAAAGAGAGAGAGAGAGAGAGAGAGTTGCAAATACTAGAGAGACACACTGATCAAAAATTGTATGAACAAAGAGCAAAAACGTGAGGTGGGGAATTTTGTTTGCACTGAATACAACGTGGTGAGTGTGTGGATGATTATCTGCCAAGGCGATAATCGGTTATTTCCCTCAGATTGTGATCGTCAATTCATTACAAAAGGGAGCAAATGGGAATCCAAGTTTATACTGAATACGGTAGTGAAAGATCAAAAGAGTGATTAAAAAGTCGTTAATAAATAAATTCGAACATTAAGACAATTGCGAATAAAAAATAATAATTGCAAAAAATTTAATATTTGTATACAATTTTATAATTGTAAATAAGACAACAGTAATAGCAGAATAATGGTATCCAATGGGGGTTTTGAAGATGCAACGTTTCTTTTGCACGTAGGCATCCATGAGACAGATACAGCGTCTAATGTTATCGATAAAAATCCCATTTACCACCGATATCGACGAGAAAGTTGGCTACTACGATTTTACTGAAAAGTAAAGTGCCATGTGTGCCCGAAACGAATAGTTGGAAATATTTACTACACGCTGGTACAGACTCGACAGTATTGTTAAGGATCGTTTCTATAGCTTATAATTGCTTGGTGGAATGATTAGTTAAAGTTAAACAATTGAACAGTTGGATAATAGAATAGATCAATAATTATTTTTTGAAAAATATTCTAATATTGATATAAAGACATACAAATTAATTGTTCTTAGTTATTATTTATACCCATATAAAACTCTAAAGAGGAAATTATTATGTTAGATATTCCATTGAAACCAAAATGAAAAATCCATCAAGAAGTTATGTAGTATTTTCTAAATGCACTCACGAATGTGAGCAGAGTTTTGTAAACATTCGAATTGAAGTAAAAAAGAGCGATATAGAAAGGGTAGTAGTAAGACTGTAAAAAACGAGTAGAGAATATTTTGCGCAACATGTCTTAAGTGATGTAAATCTATTTTACACATTAAATATATATTTAAGAGAGCAGTTAGAAAGAAAGAGTGGGACAGAAAGAGAGAGAGGGAGACAGAGTGGTAACAGACAAAGGGGGAAAGAGCTCAAATACATATTAAGGTGGTGTTTGAGATTGTTTTTCGTTTTCTTAAACAAAACCTTTATGTTTGTTTGGTGGAAATCCTTGAATTGCGGTCTGTGGGACACTCGAAGCCCCTGCATGAAACCAGGTGGTTACACCAATGGCTCCCAGATGAGTGGTGGCAATATGACCGAGTTCGGCTAAATTTACAATGGCACAATAAATATAAAATGTAGGTAATTCATTGATTAGAGAGATGTGAACATGATATGGGCACCTCAATTGGGATGGAGTGGCATTTTATGGGTGCGAAGTGATAAATGAACATGATGGTCGAAAAAAGGCCCACCCAGGTTTACTGGTTTACGCACAGAGCCTTCTGCTTTTGGGCGTTGGACTTTCGTGAAGCTTTTACTCTCTAACTAAGCGTGCTCTGCTAATTACTTTGGTATAGGTGTCTGGACACTAAATTACATTTGGAGGGAGATTTTAACCAAACAAAATAGAACCGAAAATTAAAATTGAGACATAGATCAAATGCTCTACCTGTGGGCACAGCAAGGTAACAACCCCGCTGATCCTTACTAGTCGCATACATTTGCGCAGATGTTGATGTGTACAAGGGGCTGCCATCTAGTCCTGTTGAGGACACATTCACATGCAATGAGTTGCTTGAAGCATGTAAATCTTATACATTAACATTGGATTAGTATTGGTGTTTGAAAGGTTAAATCCCTCTAAGAGACGTCTAGAAGACGTTTGATTGTTTAACTTTACATAGGTCTTTCTAGAGGTAACCAAAACAACACAACTACTTTCCAAATCTACAAAATACTTTCCAAGAATCCATGAAAGGGAATCGATGATGAATTTGACTCATACTCATACTGTTACTGACGACTGACACACGGACAGTTAATGCGAGAGTTGTTAAAATGAGGCACAGACAAATATGATACATAAAGAGAGCGAGCATTTTGGAGCCGGCAAGGGTGACATGAGCGAACACCCTTCGTCCAAAGAAACATGGCGATTATGATGAGTAATCCGTTATGAGTTCTTGCAATATGTTTTACTTTAGATGACAGAACTACAACAATTCCCAACTTACTTTTCGATGACGAGTGATTACGTCCGATATCCGTCAAAGACCTAATAATGGGCAACTTATTCCTTTTGTTGTATTCGTGCTGGTGGCGATGACGTCGCAACAGGGCATCCTTTACCTTATCCCTAGAGTCGGGTGGCAGAGTGCCAGCATTGACCATATTCTCACACACTAAATCGGCAATGAGATCCAGATTGTTGGCTTCCATGTCGAGTATCACGGAGCCATTCAACAGCAGGGATCTTAACTCGAACAGCGAATGCAAGGACAAAGTGGCCACATGGGGCTTTGACCAGCGATTGCCTCCCTCTTCTACGTCTTCCTCGAATTTGATCCATCTTGCGGTTTCCTTCCATTCGATTTCATCACCCTCCTTAACCAGCGTTAAATATTCAGAGAACAGAGGGTGTGAAATGTGGGTGGCATCATCGGTATCTTCGCCCAAGATGAATTGGACACGTTGAGCGGGTGGGGTGACTGAAAATAGCAAGCAGATTGAATATGTCATACGATTTAGTGCTTTATTTGTAATTCTTTTCTAGTTTGTTAAATGTTATGAAACTATGAGTACTTAAATGTAGAAGTAGTTATCGTTCCTGCGAATACATTTCACAAGTTTTTCTTCACCAATGATATGACATCGAATCTTTACTAACTCAGTTATAGTGATTTTATCATATGAGTCTCCTGTTTTTGAGATATCATGTTCGAAATTTTGAAAATCTTCCTCCAATTTGGAAGTTCATAATGGTTTTGGGATGAATATAGTTAACTATGGTACGGCGAGGAGATTTGTTAAATATTTTATATTAGAAGATTTGTTAAACATTCTCCAGTTTTTGGAATGCACTGCATTTAAATTTGGAAATGAGCAGTAAGGGGCCATATTCGAGGTAGATTCTGAAAACTTTTGCAAAATTCTACAAAAATTTACATTTACATTTGGGGGGTCATGAAAATGCAAAGTAGTAAAACGTCTGAAAAGGTTTATTTTATTTTAATTTTGAATAGGCTCATAGTGGGTCTCAAATACGAGCTCATTAGATAATTAAAAAATTATTTTTCTTAAAACCTAAGCACAGACTTCTTTTACGATGTCCAATTTGTTTGCTTCATAGTCTGTAAAATATTGACTTCAGAAATCAGTCATTCATTCGA
>JAHXMU010029076.1:0-14058 GCA_019455685.1 Philornis downsi | reverse complement strand
CCACCCAGACGCATATACAAAAATTTATGCAAAGCGGTCCAGCCGTTATGGAGTTTTAAGCGTAGGAACAAACCACGATTCATTTTTATATATATAGATTAGATTGTATTCTCTTAATAAAACTTAAGGTTTTGATTGAAAAACTATAAAATAAAACTTCTGACGTCTTCTCTGTTTCATAATACTAGAATTTTGCACTAATTTAAAAACATCAACTACGACCGCAACATATAATAAAGAGAATACATTTTTGGACAATCTGACTTTTTACAAAATCTGTCGTAAAAAGTCTAACCGTCATACTCTACAGAAACTAAGCAGGGCGTAAAACTTACGTAGCCAAGGAATAGGCACAGACTAAACCAGCAGAAACCCCCTTAACTACTACAAAAAAGGGGCCCTATTTCTGGTCTTCCCGACACTCTGCCGCAAAAACCGTACTTGGATGTGAAAAATTGATAAGCCGATTAATAATGTCGCACTATATTTGAGAAAATTCACGCTACATACATGCCAACGCAGCAGCTTAATGTAATGTGAGCTGTAATGTGCTGTACAAGGACACGAGAAGAGGGGCACACCAAATATTTAGGTGAGAAAACCTGTTGCTAAAATCAGATCAGAATAGCAGTATCCCGGCCTTAAAACAACAAAGCTGCAAAGGCGGATCGCCTATTGGTAGAGTTGTATAAAACAATTTGGCCCAGTGATTAGAATTTAAGTTTGTTACGTCATGTGATTCAAAAAGGTGATCCCAGTGTATGTATCGCAGTATCAGTCTTTTGCATACTGCTTATAAGATTGCGTCGAGCATGATATGTGAAAGTTTACCTTACTTGATTGGACATTATCAGTACGCTTTTAGAACTTGTAAATATACAACTGATTAGATATTCAGAAGATACAAGAAAAACATTTTGACACATGTGGACTTTCTGTCGACTGTAACGCCAACTTCATCAGTCCGATGTATCAAACATTGTATGAGGCCATACCTGAATTTGGTATTTCTGCGAAGATTTTTATTGTTTGTACGATGGCTCTAACTGACGCTAAATCTTCAGTAATAAAAGGCAAAAATCGCGGTGAACCTTCTTATAACAAACGAGTATGTAGAGAGAACGGCAGCCTATTCTGCGATCTCAAAATACCCCTAGAGGTGATTGTGAAGAAAGCTGCAGTTAGCGACTGGCATCACCTTTAACTACTTATACTACTTGCCTGTGCTTACGATATTGACGTAGAGTTTAATAGCTTGGGGCGCCGCGTAAACGTTAACAACTAAAACTTTGGAGTAATGAATACGTTCATCTCGCAGGCATAAAACTAATGATTTAAGCCTGGGCAATAGAAGAAGACTATAGCTTGCAAACACATGTTATTATGGGCTTAGCCAGCGATTTAATGACAAAGCCATCTATCGACTAACAAAAACCTCATTGTACCAGACAGCCTTTGACAGAAAAACCCTTCGCCATTAACAGAGAGTATTCAGAGTATGATGAACGAAAAGCATTAACCCATAACTTTGATGAGCGATGCAGACAAGGGAGACCAAGACTCCGTTGGAAGGAGAAAACCGAAGTGATCAGAATTTTTTCCTACATGCTCCATGCAGCAGATAAGGATTATATTGTGGACGTCATTTAAGAAGAACAATTAAGCAATATATGTCGCCGATACTTTCTAATAGGGGCCAGACATTGTATCCGCTTTATATTATATAAGCTTATATTGGTTTCTAATACCCACTACATTTGTTCGCCATATCTCACATTAGCATGAAAGTTGTTACCAACTGCATTGTTTGCGTCATTATTTTACATTTAATTTTTCATAATTTATAGAGAATCAGCAACAAATCTTAAAGATATTTGATAATTTTTTAAATTTATGATATCAATCCACATGAACTGTTTCTGGTACAAATTAGCTCTTATCCGATATTTCCCCACAGAAATGTGTTAGCTTTTCATACCTCCATTATAACAATAATAACTATGCAATAATAATAACCCAGCGGGAAAAATGAAGAGGCTTTCGCTTTTTAGTTCTTCCTAAAGGCCTTCTTATAACTTCGAATTTATTCGATAATCATTCCAGTTTGCCTTCTCCAAGAAGTCATTTTAGAAGTGCTTCCATTTCGCTTCTGGAATGTACTATAGACAATTATAGTTCTCTTTTATGGAAGACAGTGGTTGCTATGGATCTTACATATAATCTTACTCATCTCACGAACATAACAACAACAAATAATAAAAAAAAATTATGGATAAGGTTACATTGGAGATGATCAAATTTCAATGAAAATAAAAAACAAAACTTATTCTCCTCCATCAGCCTCGTTTCAAGTGTCTTTGGGAAAGGTTGTGGGATACGTTTCTGCGTAACTATGAAGATATAATAAAAAAGTGCAACAATGAATAAAACAACATCAAAACGACATATAAAATTAGAAAAATAAAAAAGTTTGAAGCGAATGAAGAAGAATTATTCTACAGGTAAAGCGGTAGGTAGATCCTGAAAGTGTTGACAGGTGCGAGAACATAGCATGTTTAGAATTTATTATCTAAACTAGCCGACCCGGCAAACGTTGCTTTGCCTTCAAAATTTATTTTTATTGGAATGCTTCATTAGCAGGAGCAGAAATAATTGCTTTTTAATTTGTGGTTTTTTATAGGAGGTACCACTCCCCATTGTCCAATCCCGCCCATATTTGCAGCAGCACTTAATATATGTACACCAAACCGATTTACCAAATTTTGTTCAAATACCGTAAGCAGGAGCAGAAATAATTGATTTTTAATTTTTTGTTTGTATGGGAGGTACCACGCCCCTTTGTCCAATTGGACCGAATTGTAAATCTAAACCATCCCGGGCACCACCCAGACGCATATATAACAATTTATGCAAAGCGGTCCAGCCGTCCTGGAGTTTAAGCATCGGAACAAACCACGATTCATTTTTATATATATAAATATAAGATGTAGCAGCAATCATTATTTCTAAAGTTTTTTTATATTATGAATTCAACTTTGTTCACATAAAATATAATCTTAGCAAAGTTAGGAACGTTATTGTTGGACAAAATATTAGAAGTAAATTAGCATATTCTAAACAATCAAATTCATAAACACATATAGGTACATAAAATAGCATAAAATAAAAATCAAAATCAAATGCGAAAATCAATGGTAAGTTTTGGACGGATACAATCTGTAATATATTTAGGTATTTATTTCGAAATATCTTTTACAGGTTTAGAAAATCAAATTGTCGGCCTAATGAACAATATAAAACTATCAAAATGAAATTGTGCCAAGGAAACTGGACAGATCAAAATATATTTTCAACAAGTCGTTAATAGGAATCTATGTGACACAAATATGAGCAACATCTTCCCCCACAAGTTCGAAGAGAAATTGCGAAATCTTTCAATTTCTCCGCAAGAATTTATAATTTCGACGAACGGAGACCAACAACCAGTATAAAGAAAAGAGTACTCAAAGCAGGAATCATCAAAAATGTTCTCTATCTTGTCGGCAAGGAAATACAAAATTTTACTATGATGACTTGTAAAAAAAGCTTTTCAAAGCTATTAGGAGTTGGAGACTCTATTTTATAAAGTTGTGGAGACAGAGGTTTGCACGTTCAATAATTATAAATCATTAGTCAAAAAAGAAAAAAAAAATAAATTTTACAAAGAAATCTATTTAAGAGAAAGAAATAATTAAGTACTTTGAATTAAGTTAAAGTTAAAACGTATGCTTGTTTTTGCTGGAATATTTAATACAGTGAAAAGGCAATAAATTTAAGAACAATTTACACGATTTTTAAAATGAAATAAATCACATACATTTAATACTGTTTAATATTTTTTTAGAAGCACTTACTTAAACAGTACCTGAAATATAATTTTCAACAAAAAACAATTAAATTAAACTTAAAATATTACAAACTGAATACATTTTTGAACATACCTATCAAATTTTCAAAAAAAAAAAAAAAAAAGCATCGTAAAATTTGCTCTTCACAAAACCTGCCTAAGTGTTCTGTAAGCCTTTCTAGGAAGCCTCCATTTTTATCACTCCCATAACGCCTTCCATTACAGGTTTTCGAGTAGACCTGGTTTACAAGGTCTTCTGAAATGCTTCGCCGGAAGCCCTTTAAACAACCCTATTTCAGAATACTTTTTAGAAGGTCAATAAGCTGAAGGGACTTCCATACTCCCTTCTGCTTATTGACCTTCTAACTCTGCTAGTAATGCGTAGAAAAGAAAGAAGTATGGAATGGGACTGGGAAGTCTTGTGTCTACTAAATAAGGCCTGTTGAATGGCCTCCTAGCTTTTTCTTCCCACCTCCTCCCACTTCTTCCTGCTAGAAACTTTTAAAGTCGATGGCATGTATATCTAGAATATTACATATTATTGAATGCAGATTAATTCATTTATTTTACGTAGATTTTACACAGAAATTTACTGAAATTTAAAATAAAATTTCCATCCTCAAATGGTTTTGAAATTGTGGCATAATCAAGTGTTCCTTTGTGTGGCTCTAAAGAGCATCGCAAATAGATAGAACCAAATTAATTAGTATTATTCACACTTGGTAATGTACATATTTACAGCAATAGCATATGTACAAGTATGTATCAATTAATGGGATATTGAATCTTTTTTCATGGTTATTTTGATGCTAACTAACTAAACTAAACCAACAACCTTATCAAACGAACTGGTCATTATGAAACTACTGAAACACAAAGCGGAACTACAGAGGGATAGATTGTATTCCATTTTCTAACTGTTGCAGATAATTAAATAGCCATTTCATCCCTTGTAACCAAGGACATCAATAGATACTCATATATCAACTTTAATATGGAAATATTCTATAAATATGTTTCTCCCACAAAACAAGTAATACCAACTTTAATTGAGCGTTATCGGGATGCCTGTTCTGGCACCTTTCTTATTAAATACTGTGAAAAATATCGGCATTTCACAAAAACAAAAACCTAAATCCAAAAGCCTAAAACCTTGTTTTTGTCATGGTATTTGAAGCATCTCCGCAATAATTAAGTCAGAGTCCACAATAATTAAGAATACCGTACCATGCAATCTAACTTAGGACCGTTCTGATACCTCCCATGCTAAATGGCTAATTTGAATAGATTTACTTTAGAGAAACCCTCTGAGCTCTTAAATATTCGACTTTTCCAGAAAATCGGTTTTGCGGTCACTCAAAACATCAATTTTTGCGAAAATCCAGCATCCGGTTAAAACTATTCTTCCGGGCTTTGCTATGGAACATGGTTAGTTGAAAATAATTCGTGTAAGAATTCACCTTATTAAAGACAGCAAGTTTGATGATTTGCATTAAAAGTTTATTAATAAAAATATAATTCCTTAGGAGGAATACACAATTGACGTTTTGCATGAGTTATTTGCGACATTTGGATTATTAGGTGTTGGCTGGTATATCGTCTGCGTTCGTTGATGGTCGTAAATTCTTAAACAATTCTCTTATCATTTATGAATTGAATGAGTGTAGGGTTGCATTTATTAGTAGTTTTGGCCACTTCTAGTAAATCGGCCATTTCCACCCGTTCCTACATTCGTTATAATGATCAAAATGCGGGCAATGTTGAAGTGGAATAAAATATACCGTTACGGCTTGGCAGATCATAAAGGTCAAATTTTGAATGACTGCCGCACAGATCCAGCTCCATTTTATAAAGTTTATTTTTAACTCGTAGACTGCAGTAGCCTAACTTTGTGTCTTTTGTATTGGTTTGTAATGCCTGTTAAATCATGAGAAAAATCGACTAAATAATCACGTTGCCTCCCGTACAAATATCCGATTTAACCCACATATTGGCTTCATATCTATCAAGCGGATCTAGTGAATTCAGTCAAATTTTGATACATATTATGCTTTTGATGAATTAAGTTGTGAAAGTGAAAATGGGGATCATTACCAATGAAGGTATATACTTATAAGACAGCACCTCTGACTGAAATTTCTTCTTTCTGAAATTTGTTTTATAATTGAACTTAATTCTGTATTTCTTCAATTATACAGAATTTATTGATCGGATTTATTGCGCGAGTAAAACCATTTTACCATTTTAGTTAGGTTTTGTTACTCTCAAATAGCGAAAACTGTAACTCGTTTGGTTGAAATTATTACATTTGATGGATGGAGAATACTTTTTCTATAAGAACAATCAATTTTTAGTGCAACCAGAGCCACGGGGTATTAGGTAATATCGTTTTATAGATAAACGTATTTTCTACTAGTTTCTTAGTAGGATTTTGCAAAGCTTCAGATATTCTTTGGTCTGAACTTTTTTCTATTTCTGCTTTGTCCAATCCATTTAACTAAATCTGATCTCTAATTTTACAAAATTGTAAAATCTCGGCCGTCATATGTCAAAAAGTTAGAATTGTTGTACTGGTATATTTTCCTAAAGCAACTAAAACTTTTAAATTTATACTGTTATAAAATATTTTAGCCATTCGTATACTTCTTTCTGTACACTTCGATGCGGTTCTATTTTATAAAATATCTCTTAAAAGCAGTTCTACCTTGTATGTATATTTAGAATCGTTTTCATGCCAAACGTCATACAAAACTGTGTAATTACACTGGATTAGAACAATTTTTCAATTATTTTCAAAATTTAAATTGTTAACAGAAAGCTATTCTTTCGTTCATAAGCATATGCTTATGAACTAAGAAACAAAGGGTTTGCGGGTTTTCGGATTTTGTTTGCATATACTCGTGCTAGGAACACGCTACAAATTACCGTAATGGCTACAATATTTCTTACTTTAACTTTGCTAATGTTTGCCCGCGGACGATTTTTTTATTTTGAGGGCTTTGCGTCAACAATTAATTTAAGTTTCTTCGAATACATTTGGGACTTTTCTCTATCAAGGAAACGTAAGGCTATCACAAAGTACAATTTTAAATATATTTATAATAAATATGTAAATATATATACTTCAATATTTTGTTTATGTTTAGTTTTAGATCTGTGTATTAGAATTCTGTTTTTAAGTTTATTCAAGCTCAAAAGCTTTTTAACTTTTTGCAAAGCCTGATTCAAAAAAAAGGAAGTTTAGCAGAAAGCGCTGTCCTTCTGACAATTCCCCAATAGGGAAATGTTATTATTCTTTTATTAGTTGACCATGGTGTGACTTTACGGGCTATATTCCAGCAGCTAGGAATATTGTGCGGAACAACCACCCTTTTTATAATTTTGGAGTTATATCATTACCATGGGTAGTAATTCGGGAATCGTGTTCCAGTTGATTCATTATCTTCCCAGTTGATTCCCCAGCTACGTCATTATGAGGCAGAGTGTACGCAAGCTTTAAAAATAATTTCATAAACCATATTCTGACATATAATGTAGATATGCGTCACTCGTAACTGTCATCATAAGTTGCCACTGATTTATTTAAATTGCCGCTTACAAATTATACAAGCCCGTGTAGATTTTGTATCTGTGACTTAATTCAAGGCTGTTTGCATCGATCATTTTTCGACAAAGCTCTTGTTGGATTCGAAAGAATTTCTTGTCCTTGTTTTTTGTTCTAATTTCTTGTTTAAATGCTATCAGCAGTATTGATTATAAGCTTAGGAATATGCTCCGAATATTGAAACATTTCTGGTTTACAAAAATGAGTTGAGGGTGGTCACGGAGGGATTTTTTTCGATGTTTAACCAAATTAGACGTCAATTACAAACAAACAATTGATGATATGAGCATATTTGTTCTAGAATAGTTTAGCTGGATGTCTACTTTCCTCGATTTTAAGGAGATATGTTGTTTAACTAGTTAATGATTGTATTTTATGCCACCTGTTTAGGTATTATAATTCCATTGTCTTTAAATTTTCAGTTAGGCAAATTAGAAGAAATGAAACGCAATTTGAAAAAAAGTGTGATATAAAAACGAATATCTCAATGGCGGTTAAGTCTGAAACTGCATCTAAAATAAATATTTCTAAATGCAATATCTTAATTTATTACATTATAGCTTAAAAATCGAACGGAGATTTGTGTGTTGGAGTTATATTTACAGTTTGTAGCTTGGAGCGGGTGCCTGTTTACGTTCCAAGACACATATATTTATGTATGAACAAATTGATCTTATGCATCGCGGGATACAGTTTACTAAGGCCGCCTATTGGAAAAATGATGGATATCTTTTTACTATACCTTACATATGAGATACCAAAAAACTTTACCACCATTAAGATAAAAAACGATTAGTAATAAACATAGGTAGCTGCTATTCACAAAATAAATAGAGTTCACCAAATTAGCAAACGAAATTCACAAGTTATTCGTTAACAAACAACTAATATTTTCTACCATTTTAAGTGTGATATTTTTAAGGAACCACACAAATTACTTCGACAACCCAGTTCGTAACGTGTAGACGGATGTAGGTTCAGAAATTAAATCTCTTTTTAACTTCGATCTTGATTTATGGCGTGTTTACCAATTAACATCCCTACGTATAGAAGGGGCACATTGTCCGTCAGATAGATGGTAATGATATCAATATCTATATGTGCCGGTAAGAGCAAAGCCTATTCGAAATGTACTTCAATTTTAAGCGTTGCTTCAACTTTGAAGAAAAAATGTAATTTTGTACGAATCTTGACGCTGATTCCGTTTCTTCCGTTGAATGGTTCACTTAATTCCAGGAGTTTTCACTTATTTATATTGTTTTCCACAGTGCAGGTCTCGTTACGAAAACACATCTGGTTTGTGTGGCAGCAAGTTTAACTCTTTCTTTTTTATCAAAGTTTTCTGGTATTTATACAGTTTTATCTTATTCTAGGTTTACTATTTCAAGTTTCCTTTGTTCTAAATTATATTTACATTATTTCATGTGCAGTATATTTTACATTTTATCCCTCTGATCATTCGATCCATATTTACATCATATCAAGTGCAGTGTATTGTACATATATGTGTTCTTTCAGATCATACGATTGCTCTTGGCCTTCATGCTTCATGATTTGTTGACTTCTTATTTTATGGCGTGAGGAGGTTTCAATTTCTATTGGTGTTCATATTTTATGATTCAGTTGAATGGCATTTTTTGGGTGTGATCGGTTGGTTTAAATAATACAAATAACTTCTCTGTAACTCTCGATCATAGAATGCAGCAATTTTGTTTTTGGCCATTGTGTTGCCTAATAACGGTTAGCAAAAGCTTTAAAAATCAAACTATTAACTATCTGGTACTACAAATGACCGATTTAAGCCATTTTATCTTTGTCCATATTTTTAATTTTATCGCATTGAATTCAACAATTTGGCACACATTAAGTATTTAGTAAAATATGATCTAAAAATGGATTGCATTGCCACACTCCTTCTGGTGTCTCCCACACAAATCTGCTGATTTTGCTTCAATAACATGTATTTTTGCCAATTGCATTAATTTGTAATGATCTGTAAAATCCAAGGAAAATTGACAAAATATCCGCGTCCAGTCAAATTCGAATCCCCGATTTTATCCTTATGTTCTTAGCTTCTTATCTTTCAAGCAATTACTTCTAATTTGGAAAGTATTGTCGCACGTTATTCATTTGACATATCAAAAATATGAGAATGCAAATGGATAGGACTATAATAGCCCTTTCTGTTACCTCTTACACAAACTGGCCGCTTTATCAAAATCGAGTGGAAATATAAGTTAGTCAGTCCACCTGAGTAAAATTTCTTTACTGGTAAAATAATGATTAAGTTTTACCAGGACTGCAAACCAAATGCCAATAGAATCGGATTTGCAGCGAACCGAACCATATTCCCATCTGTCGACATGAAACTTGACTCAAATCATTGCCCCGAAAAATGACGAATCCTTTTATTATTTTATCACGAGGATGTTGTTCTATATGACATTTACATTGCTATAGATTTTTCATTTGACAAAATGAAACCAGTTCAGAAATTTTAGTTAGGCGTGCTGAATTACATATATCTTCATGCAAAGCCTTTGCGTTGATAAGAAAGCTTAGAAAGAAAGGTTCCTGTCATCAAATGCTATGAATTAAGGAACAGTAAATTTGTGACTTATTAAACTTAGCTATTATAGCTTAAATATAACTTCATATCTTCTGTTAATTTGTATATGAGGTATCCGAAAGTGATGGGCAGTGCAGGTCCTTTTCGACAAAAGTTTAAGTTATTGATGTCTACGAATTAATGTTTACAGGGAAGGAATTAAATTTCCATAATACAATGAATTTGTGTGGGAGATATCCGAATGGTAGTGGCAACGTAGCACATTTTCCTTCTCAGAATAAAGTTTATTGAACGCACGATGTATTCCCAATTTATGGATTGTATGTTACTGCTTGGAAGATATGAAGCTAAGAATGTGTAGGTTAAGTCGATGACGCTTGTTGGGGCTGACAGAAGGAGATGGTTACTTCGCCAATTTCTCTCAGGAATATTGAATTCGGAAAATCAGTAATTTGTGTGGGAGGTACCAGAAGAGGTTCTCATTTTTATTTCGAGACTCTACTTGTACAAACCCTTAAAATTTACGGCAGTTATCGTGTCCGCCAGCCAGCAAGCCAAACAGCCAGATAGGCGGGCATTGCTCATGTAACACGTTTAAACGTTGCCTTCTAGGGTTTACATTTATGACCATAGCAAATGCCTTCATTCCTCAGAGCGAAGGTGTAAACATTTAGAAACTCAAAATCTATAAATTAAGGTGAACTAAAATTATTGAAAATTTTATTTTGATAAACATATGTTGTTGCTATTAAAACTGATATAAATAAATAAATAAATAAATGTATAAATGGACCAAGCTTTTAGGTAAGAAATATTATCGACTAAGAATTCAATGGGTGAGCGGCAGTAGGGGGATCAAGGATCCGTTGAACCAGGTTTCTGAAATATTATCATAATAGAAGAGCACGGAATTTTGTTCATGGCGCATGATAAAAAATTCGACATTATTAGCTATCTAAATTAAAAGGAATAGATATTTTTTTTTTTTTTTTTTGTTTAAATAAGACTAAATGACAAAATAATTTGAACACACATTTATAGGATGTTATAGCTAATATTGTATCGATGGAGATGTTGCAACACAAACGCGACTTTTATAACAATACAATGCTGCAAATGGTTCATTCTTATCTGCAGTGCTACTACTGGAATAGTGCTTGCTATTAGGTGCGCATTTCACATCAAAATGCATACATATAGAGGAAAACGTCTTTCCCATTTCCATTTGTATGAATGTGAGTGTGAGAAATGTTGCAAATGTGTTTGTTAGAACAATTCTTCAACGATAACAAAAACGTTAACTTTTTTTCAGGACAATGGCACAGTTTTTACAAGGTTACAATTACCTGCCATCATCCCAGTAAACACAAATAGATTTATCGTGCAATTCACAGTCATATGTCCTAAATACTTGCACACATTTTTGCGTGTATGTGTGTAGTATGCAGGAACACAAAAGCTAGCAACATTAAATCGTTTCCAAGTCAAGTGCATGTTTTATTCCTGAGCATGTGCGTATTGTAATACATTCACGTAAACACCGGCTAGTGGGAAAATTGGTGAGGCACTGCCTAAAACGGGCCTTTAGGTGCTGCATTTTTGACAGCTATGATATTTTCTTATGTTCCGGTTTGTGATTGTGATTGGAAATGGGCAAAATCGCTTCTTCCATGCATATGCGAGGGTACTGACCTAGGACTTTAAAGAGCCGCCATTCTACTGCCTCTCTCGCAAAATGATTTAAAAAGATTTTCTTTTTAGACCTTCTCCAGAAGGAAAAAGAAGGTATATATCATAGAAACCGCTGAACCAAGCTTCGGAGTATGTTTTAACCAGAAGGGTTTCATGCTTGTTGTAAATTTTTATTAGGCATCTTAGAACTAATATTTTGCCAGATCATAGCCGGAGATTGTACTTGGTCTATATCGGACAAACCCATCTGCTATCTTCCATACAAATTGGCCGATTTTTTCAAATTTAATTTTTTCTCTGTTTCAAATTCGTAGATCACAGCGAACTGAATTTCTGTCCATCGTTTCATATGTAATTAATAAAATCTGAAGCAATCGATCAGTTAGCCATGACCCTTCCTAGCGCCTCCCATACAAATAAACAATTTAACCCACACAACTTTAAGTTCATATCTTTTATTCTGTTGCACTAAATTCAGTCAAATTTGGTACACATTATAGTTTTGATAAGACAGTGTCCAAAATGAAAACGGACCTCGTTGTCACTCCCCATCCAGTACCTCCCCTGATTTTTCGAAATTCCATTTTCAAAATTAGAAAACCAACCAAAATTGCCGTTTCGATACCTCCAATATAAATGAGCGATTTTTTACATACATTCTTAGTTTTATATCTTTAAATCAGTTGCTTTAAATTCAGTCAAATTTTGTACAGAGCAATAGTTTGCTAACGCTAAATATGAGAATGAAAATTAACTGCGTTATCACGCCCCTTCTGGCATCATCCATAAAAATTTTACGGTGTTCCGAAATCCAATTTGTCTCCAATCCGTAAATTGTCTGTTTATACTGTGCTGATCTTTAACCTTTTGTTAAATGGTACTTGGTAAAATGTTAAAAATCGAGAGGGTAACCAAGCCCTTTCTGTTATCTCTAGTATAGAGATATTGGCTGGCCAATATATTTAACATTTCTTCATTTCTTTAACATTTGACGCTTACTTAATATGTACAACTAGTAACAGTGAGAAACTTAGCCATCTAAATTAAAAGAAATAGATATTTTTGTTAAAATAAGACTAAATGATAAAGTAATTTTGAGCGTACATTTGTATGATGTTATAGCTAATATTGTATCGATCGAAACGCGACACAACACAAACTATCCATTTAGTTACTTCCCATATAAATGGCCTTAAATTCTAAAATATATTTTTTTTGTTTAAATAAATTTTGAAATGTGTACATTTTTCCTCCAAAATTTTGCACACGATAATTCATTCTTACATTGTAACAGGTCTGTAATTGGACAAAAGCCCAGCAGTCATTCTAGTGCCATCCAAACAAATGGCCAGGAATCCTGGACTATTGTATATGACATATACGAGATGACGACTGAGACTCTATGGGATTTTAAGACATGTCTGATTGCTTTACACCTTGTCGACATAACAAATCGATATTTTCACACTTTTGATTTGAGATTGAAAACAACCAAAAAAATATAAATTGAAAGAATTCCATTTTGCACCATTTACTCAGAATTGGTACACTAGATGTACGTAGAAATAAGCAACCAGTAATCCATACACATAAAATTTAATGTTTGTATCCATGTATATTTGTATCTGATCCGAATAGGCGCCTGAACGAATGAACCGAATGTCACAGTATATTTATGTCGCCCAGGAAGGAATCATAGGCTATATTAGGTTTGGACTGAACAAAATCGCATGTCACCGCCCATACAAATAATAATTTTGAACGATCATGTCTAATAAACTATATATGAGCTACTGCCATAAAAGGAAATATGTTGGAGTAAGAAGCCCCCTTTTAAAACTCCCTTGTGGAGTCCATAGTAAATGACTGATCGTCATGAAAACTTAATAATATGTCACTATCAATAACAAAATTGTCATATGTTACGTTATGTCTTGATTGGACCAAGGGGCGTGCCACCTCCTACTCAAATAACAATTTTGAACCGCTGTACCTAATAAACCATTTGAGGTATAGATACAAGATTTGATACGTAAATTACTGGTATAAAAAGGAAATTTATACAGTTTTAATAATACTGAACTATTGCCCAAGTATGATTACATTAGGAAAAGATGGAGCAAAAAGTCATGTTATTGATAATTCAACTCAGATTATATTTTAGGTATGGAGTTGACTATTATACAATTATAGATGATGTTTTCATCCCAATTTAATGACGGCGTTGCACGCTGGACCGACTATTACTTTATATAGATTAATATAACATTTTAACCTTTTCTAACACCTGAAATACTATTACTATAA
>JAHXMU010029066.1:0-22304 GCA_019455685.1 Philornis downsi | reverse complement strand
ATTTACTATTTACTATTTACTATTTACTATTTACTATTTACTATTTATTACTTACTATTTACTATTTTTACTATTACCACCAAGAAGTGCTATATGCTATAGCTACATATGTCCAAACATTTAAATTATTCAGAAAACCAGATTTAAAAATCAATTTTATCCAAAATTTGGTCTTTTCTCTAAGAGTGTGAATAAAAGTTACCTGTTCATATTAATAAAATGCGTGTTGTTGTGCAAAATTTTAACAAATATTAGTTAACGCGAAAAATTATGACGAGACTTCACAGATTTTATCAAATATTGCATGCTGTCGCCAAGACAATTTAGTTAAATACTAAACAGTCAGTTTGGGCTTGGAAATCTGGCATATACTCGTATAGTTAATTATATAAGTAACGAACCTACGCTATTGTACAGCGATTCGATAACTTTGAAACGATTGTAACAGAAGAAGCTGAGACAACAAATCACCCAGAAGGAAGCAAGCACAAGACCATTTTTCTCAATGTTTGTCACTGTCCACCACTCCTGTGATCACTATAAAATTAGGCTGTAAAATATCTAATAAGGATGTTAGAAAATTATGCAACGGCATGAACATAGTTGTTTAGCCAGAAACAAACCATTTACCAAACCAAAACGTCGCTATAATTCCTAGAAATCCGCAAAGTCACCATTAGTAACTCGACCCCCGAATTATACATTTTCGTTGTAGCCCAAATAAATTGTAATTTAGTCCATTCATTTGAGAACTGATTTATATTTTTTATTTATATTTTGAATATATAATTACGAAAAAAAAATTACTGAGAAAATCACTGTGAATTCCTCTTCCGGCTGCTCTTATGCTCGCATTACTCTTTTTGTTTCCTTAAGATAGAGTGCAAATAATTTTTCCTGCTTGGTTATTTAGGGAAATTGACGGTCTTTGTACTTGTTGGAGTCGTAACGTGATTTACCTAGTTTGATTCTTTCCACCATCTTACGTATTTTCTTACATACTCGTACATACATTTTTCCGCAAACATCAAAGCGAAGGCTTCTTGTGACGTCTAATTTACGTTGTTAATGTCCTTTTTATCGCTTCGATTTGCTATTCGTCCTCCTTATACTCGATTCGCCTGTATAATTTAGTTCAACTCGGGTCAATGGTGTTTTGTAGTTTAAGGTTACTGAACTTTTTCTCTTTAGCAAAGTTGCATGAAATATTATCAATGTAGAAGTAGTTGTGTGTAAGCATATTGAATTTGTTGCTCACCAGAGAGGGGAAGCAACGCATGGTGTGTGCATTAAGGTAAAAAGAGTTAATTTCTTGGAGTGTTACGCGTATTGCTTCCTTGGGCGAAAATACCACATCAATTACAAGTTATTATCAATAAAGTTTACGTTGCTATAACCAAACTCAATAAATAGGATTGTATTTGGAATCGAACGAACCAGTATAGCAATTTTAGCCTATGTAGAAAGAAGTTCGTATGATCGAACAAAATTTCGTAAATTTTGAGAATAATAAGAATAAGATATACTAACTTGAGAATGTTTCGGTTAAATTGGTCATTTTTATGGGAGTTACTGCAGCTCACAAATGAGGAACAAAATTGATTTCGGAAATTCAACGTTTGAGGAATACCGGAGATGGGGGGATCAATATAACTCATTTTTAAAGTCCTGCTACTATCACGCAACATTTTAGGCCTAAGAATTTTCACAAAATGAATATTATACAATCATAGCATGTACAAGATACGAAAAAAATGCAAATCATGATAAAATTCAATACTCATATGAACCACTCATAACAAAATAAAAATTAGTTCAGACTCTTTTGCCGTATACTTTTATAATAAAATTTAGCATTTAACATTTTTAGGGGGAAAAAAATTGACACAAAAAAAACGAAAGTGTGCAGAATCTTATATTAAAGTCAATTGAATCAACAATCGTATCAAGTCAGGCAAATATTAACAGAAAACTTCCACAAACTTAAATAGATGTAGTAATTGATTAAGTACGAGCATTTCTGAACAATTAGGACGTGCTCCGATGTTTCAATAATTTAATGATTTATTAATTTGTTTGATAGTGCATGTTTTTTATTCAAAAAATTAAAAAACTAATCCCCAAATACACCTGCTATTTTTTGGCTGTTGGAGTCGGAGTTGATGTCGGAAATTGTTAAAGTTGATTTCGAGAAGTCCAAAATTTTAGAGCTAGAGTCGGAGTTTCGTAATTTTAGCAGGAAATATTGCGTCACCGCTTTAACCACAAAAAATATTCACGTGGTAGATGGGCCCCCTTCAAATCCATGTTAATTAAAGTAGACACTACGTGTTTTAATCTATCTGGAACCAACCTTATTTTAGTTATATTCTTATAATTAGGAGCCATGTTTCTAATACCACCTTTAATTTAATTTTTAATAGAAAAGCTGCAGGTGCTTAAATTCTAATTTCACTTTTTGGCTTTTATTATTCTGTAAACCATGGGAAAAATTGACCAAGTAACCACGCCCCTTCTTTGATAAAAATTATCGATTTAATCCATACATTCTTAGTTCCCTATATTTCTAGCAGTTATGCTGTATACAGTCAAATTTGGCGCAGTTTATACATTTGGTGAAGTTAGTTCGGAGAATGAAAAGCGAGGCCATTGCCACACCCCTTCAGATACCTCCCATATGAATTGCCGATTTAATCCATATATTTATAGCTTCACATCTTTCTAGTAGTTGTTCTGAATTTAATCCAAATTGGCACAGGTTACGCCTTTCAATGAAAACGGACTCATTGCCACACCCCTTCTGATATCTTACATACAAATTGGTCGATTTGTGCTAATTTAATTTTTTCGCTGTAATCCCTAATTCATAAACCGCAATTACTTATATTTTTAGCAATTATATGCTTCACAACATTTGCAAAAGTCGACCGAATAACCATGTTCTCCATAGTAATTCCCATACAAATTACATAATTTTATTCTTAGATTCATATCTCTCTATTCAATTTCACTAAACTCAGTATAATTATGCGCACATCAGGCATTTACTAAACGCAGAGCATTTTTTAAAGAATTTAAGCGACATAAAATGATATTGAGTGAAGGTATAAGGAAATGTAAATAGGTTCACCTGGCTAAAATTTCTATACCGGTTTTACATTCTGATAATATAAGCTGAATAACATCACAAGTTCAGAGTATGGTGGTTATTTCTAAAACTGAACTGACGTTTATATTCATTCAAAATTGTGATGATTGTGAGAAGGCCATGCTCCATCTTTTCGAAAAAAAAATTCTTTACAATGTTTTCTCAATGTGAAAAGAAAGTTTGAAATCAATAAATTTGACTAAAATCTAGGCTAACACAACCTACTAGTAAACATTTACATTGAATTTCGGTTAACTCATCAAAAGGTACCAGAAGGGAAGTGGTAATTCTGAAATTTTAATTTGGCGAACGATCAGTTTCATGTAATTAATTTAATGCAACTAAATAAAACATATAAACCTAAGAATATAGCAGCTAAGTATTCCGAATATCATAATGAACTAAAAATACATAAAATGGTTCAAATACCAAAAAAAAGCAAACGCAATTATTGTTATGGACTGGGCGAATGTTATTGTGGCGTTGTTGAAGTTTGTGATGTTCAAGTACGGAAACTTTTTTCGTTTAAAAGTTATTCGTCATGTAGTCATGTGGCAGTATGGGAAATTCAAAAATTTCATGGTGACATTAATTATTTTCAGTACAATTAAATGATTTAATAAAACCTTGATTTGCCTGGGCAGATGTATATGTTTGGTGATGATATGTGGCTATTTTATTGTTATACAAACGATGTGGTGTTAAGAAACCATATTGAGAGGAATGCCTCACTTATTGTTGAATTCACAAAAAGGATAAACCTGTTATGTCCGAATATCGACATGGCAAAACCTATCCGTTTTCGGCCACATTCTGTAAGTTCAAACAACAATTTTGGTGTTTATATTAATGGGAAATCCGCACAAGAAAATCATAATGAGCAGTATATGGGTGTTATTTTTCAAATTAATTTATTGTCGGACGTGGATACACAGGGCGTAAAGATAAAAATTGTCACGGCAATAGGCATTTTCTACAAAGTGAAGAACAGTATAAATAAAAATAAAAAAGAAACTGGTTGTATGTCAACCTTTTACCAATGTGCAAAATGTTTATGTTTTTATCAGAAGCTGCATTTATGTAAAATCTATGCAACGACTGCAAAATACAAGTTTGGGATTTACGTATAATTTACCGGTAAATTGTGTAACATCTCTAATGTTTGCTGACATTAATCCTAAAACCTTACCGATGTTGGTGTTGCGGGAATATCAAATTTTAATTTTCATTTTAAATTTATTCATAATATTGTGCACCGCAAAAAAAAACATTTTTGCAAACTACATCAAACTACAATAGGAGGAATCGATCGATTATTAGAATACCTATATGTAGATTAGAAAAGGTCAAGCAATGCATTGATTATGTGAGCGCAATTGTTTAAAATAATCTTCTGTCAATTTTAAAATCCATAAATTTTATTGGTACATTGAAAGCATTTTGCAAGCAATATTTATTTGATTTGGATGGCAAACTTCTTGCTTAATAACAGAAATTAAAAGTATTGAACAAAAAGCATTTCGAAATAATTAATGGTGTAATTTATTGCTTTTCTTTCTTGTAATGATATTATAAATTATTTTTCCTCAAATTATGACACCTGGCATTAAAAAAAAAGTGAGTTCGCTAAGTGGGTTCATTTTACGTAAGAATTGATAGCCAAAAGATAGCCAAAGTTCAAAATTTTTGCGATCCTGTGATATTAACGCATTATAAAATTTTTTGTACAAATAAAAAAGTCTGTTATTTGTACGGTAGGTACCAAGAAGAGTCGATTTTTCAAATGGACAACAATTTAGCTTACTGAAATCTAGGAATGAAAAATTACAGGGAACGAATTGAACATCGGTAAAACATTCAAGTTGTAGCCAGGGAAGTTGAGTCCACATAACCCATTTACAATTATTTACAATCTGACAAGTTTTAAGAAGTTTCATAAAGATCATCACTCAATCGACTCAAAGTCACGAAACTTAGAAAGTCGTGCTCAAAAGATACTTGGTATTGTAAACGGTTGCAGTTCTGGATGTTACATTTTTGGCAAATCGAATGATATGCCTTAATATACCGTCATTCCTCCCCTTAAAAAATAAAAAAAGGCAAGACAAGGGTGGTATGGAAATTTTATGTATTTATACTGTTTCGAGTACTATTTAAGATCATATTGCCTAGCCTCGATAAGTTTAGGTGATCTCATATTGTAAACTTTTGTATCACCGTAAAAGAACGTTGGTAGAAAGTGTAGGGTTATCCATTTTTCGCTTTCAAAAGTAAAATTAAATAAAATACACATAAAACTATGATTTCGATGCATTGTATACGAAACATACATAACAAAATCACTCCTGTGTTCTCCTAGTCCCATACGCGACAATTTTACTTGTTGACGTAACCACCGAGTGAGGAATGAGCTTCATCTCTGAAAAGAACTTTGTTCGATTGAAAGCCCACGTTTGAATCATCATTTTTGTAGTAAGTTTTAACTAACAAGCGTTTTTCGGTTGTTAAACGATCCATATTCGTAAATGATAAACCTTTCACTAAATAAGTAACACTTCAGATGACAGATATTTAACAGCTCACAGCTATGCCAGACCGGCGGTTTTGAAACCACTAAATGGATAACCCTATATATGCAATTCCACATATCTGACTGAAAGTTCGGTACTGGTTTACTTATAAATTTTATTGTATGTATGAAATTGTCCTTTTCGCTTACGATTTTATCTCTGTATGCCTTAATATTTTTGACTTAAAATTGTTATTCAGTTCTATATTTAAGCTGCATTGTAGTAACGATTAACTAATTCAATGACTTTTAACAGTTCTTAAGTAGCTCTATCAATACAATTAGCTGTTAATTTCATTTCTCCGATACGACCTTAATAAATATTCAACAACGCATCAAACAAATATCATGACCATACAAATGTGCATTACAATTGTTTAACAAAGAATTCTTCAAGATGTGGAATATCAACCAGTAGTTATAAATAGATACACTCATATGTTTGTATCCATTTAAGCGCTCATATTTATAACAATATCTTCCATATAACCAACCACATGGAGATGATGCCTCGTGACGTAGATACGCGCACATTCCTCAGGGCAAAGAAGCAGACGCCTCAAAACGGCAGCCAACTACTGGAAAGAACAATACTTGCAGTCAAGACAAGAATAAATACTCCATCATCACATGTATTGCGAACAAGTAGAACATGTGCGAGGCAGTCTGCTGGATCAAACGCATAATCGACCAACTCACAAAGCGTTTCATGGCACAAATACAACAACATTACACTTTGGCCAAAGAGCGAACTAACCAATCAACATACCAACGCTAAGAAACGAAATGAATGACGGACGGGCAATGTAGAATTGAAAGATGACTTCACAGTAAAATGTGGATACCCTATACTCTATGAGGAGTTTCATAGGAAAAAACATACTTTGAGCAGATAACTAATTTAAGTTCAGAAATCATTTTAGTCTATAGCGTTAAAATTTGTAAAGTGTGTCCAAGAATTTTAAGTTGCAATTAATAGGGAAATATTTGCCAAAAGACTTCATTTGTTGGAAAATATCAACAATTCTTTTAAATAGACTAATTAATTTAAAACATCTCAATGAAATTCAACGATTATTTTCTACATCATGTATTCTTTATTTCATTCTCAAAAATATGCAAAAACCCAATATTGATACAAGGTGGCACACGAATCGCGCTACTGTCAACTGTCAATGGAGACCGTTATTTAAATATGTTGAAGGAGTTTCCCAGAACTGCTCTGTAGACGTATTCTTTTCAACAACATTTGGTTCTAGCAAGATGGTAGCCAGATCGATTATGACGGAGCTGCAACGAAAATTCCAAAACAAATTATTATCCAGAAAGTCCGCTTTGCGCTGGCCCCCTACGTCACTTGACCTGATTGCACCAAACTTTTTTATGGGGTTATGGGGTTATGTCAAGCAAGAGGTGTACAAAACGAAACCAAGGAATTTGACTGAATCGAGAGAGTCCATTAAAACCACAATTGAGGCCATCCCGCAATGAATAATTTTCTAGTCAGGTTTGTCCTAAGTGTGAATGATCACATGGAGGTCATTTACGATCAATCATCTTCAAAACAAATTAGTTATATACAGGGTGGCGCAATAGAACGTGCATATTGCATCATCTTTTTTTGCGGGGTAGAAAAGGCGCGGGCGAGGGGGCGCCAACATCGTTGGGTTGGCGGGCTCATGGAGTTTTAGTCCCCATGAATCACTTCGACGGGGAGCGTCGCGCATTTGCGTGCGCGCATTTTATGAGAACTCTCGTTCATATATTGCTACTAGGCGACTATATTGTGCTGAATATGGACTACGGCGAATTAGTGAAGCTCCGAGTGCTAATTTAATTAAAATATGGGTAAACCACATTTAAACCACAAGCAAATGGTCGCCCAAGAACATCTAGGACCGAAGACAATGTTGAGAGAGTTATGAAGTCATTACGAGGAAATCCACAAATGTCGACTCGCAAGAGATCATCTGTCTTACAATTATCACGACGACGTTTGCAACGAATTTTAATATTGGATCTTAAACTGCATCCATATAAGCTGCAATTAACACAAGAATTGAAAGAGTCTGACTTCATAGCAAGGCTCGCATTTGCTAATGAAATGCTTAATCGATTTTCCAATTTTGACAATATCCTTTTCTCTGACGAGGCTGATTTCCTTATGAATGGGTTCGTAAACCGTCAAAATTGTCGTTACTTTACGTTACAGTGAAAATCCCAAAATCGAACACCAGAAGCCATTGCATAGTCCTAAAGTGACAGTATGGGCAGCAATCTCTGGCAGAGGAATAATTGTTCCTTTTTTCTTCGAAAATGCACGGGGCCAAAACGTCACGGTTAATACGGAACGCTATGTTGAGATGTTGGACGGATTTTTGGCTCCAGAAATTGAAAGTTCAAGAATAGTGAATTCCAGAACTTGGTTCCAACAAGATGGAGCTACCTGTCCCACATCAAATGACTCCATGGCGGTGGTGAAGCAGATGTTCCTTGGCAGACTGATTTCGAAAAGAGGTGATATCCCATGGCCCCCACGTAGTCCAGACTTGACGCCTCTTGACTTTTTTTGTGGGGATACCTCAAACACAAAGTCTACAGTAATAATCCAAGAAACATCGTTCAGCTCAAGGAGAATATCCGTGGTAAAATAGCAGCCATTACATCAGTATTACTGAAGAAAATTTTCAATAATTTTCGTTTACGGTTAGAGGAGTGCCGTCGTAGAGAGGGTCACCATTTAGATGATGTTATTTTTAAAAAATAAACTCCATTTATTACTCTACAATGCCTTAGATTTATTTTAACCATACCTTTTGTATTTATTTTTTAACCTATTTTTTAAATATGCACGTTATATTGCGCCACCCTGTATAATAAAATTGAATTTTCTATACAATGAAAAAATAAATGAAATACATTGAATAAAAAAAGTTATTTGAATTGCAATTTGTGCGCCACCCTGTATAATCAACACGTAGAAAATTTATTCGTAATTTTCTAAAACCACTTTGACTTGATATTTGATTTTTTAATATTCGAGTTGATTTTATATACCTGATTTGATTTTATTACCATCTTTCATTATTTTTTATTTGATTTTACTCAACGAATGTAGATTTACAAACCGTCGCGAAATAACTTATAATAAATTGTATTTTTTTCTAACTTTCCTTAATCAAAATATCTATTTATTTTTTTTTTTAAATCAACCATCTAAAATTCAAGGATAAACTTAACAAATCTTAAACCTACCATTCGAATTAAAGTCTACTATTAGTTTGCAAAATGTTTTTCTAACTCTTGAATACCTTTGAGTTAACTGAGAGGGAAAGAATTCAATTACTTATTTGATAGCCAAACGTTTTTCTGCCAACCGCCTCCGTACTATAATTCTTTTAACTCCTTTAACTCCTCAAACTGTCAAACTTAATTGATAAGTAGTTAAATTTCATCTTTGCTGAATGGAAATGATATTAAATAAATAAACTGAATGCATTTCTACGTCTTTCGTCTAAAAATTATCCTGATGCGAAAATGTGTGCAAAAATATTTTAAAACAATTACAGACCATGTAAACTGACTTACAAACACCTCCAAAAATTCTAAGTTATTAACGCAAGAAATGTACAGGTTAGCAGAATGTAAACTGTATATTCTTACCTAAAAATGGTCTGCCGAAGTATTCCGCTTGAAAGTCCGAGACGAACCGTTGATTTTTGCTGAATGGACAACTTTATATGGTAAACGCTAAAAAGCGTGGTAAAGCAATCCATTATGATTCGTTATATTAGGTTTACTAAAGGTCTAAAGCGTGCTAATTAAATTGAATTTAATGCAATTGCATACAAGATATTGTATACGAGTACAAAATATGAACCATTGTTTGCAATATATGAACCTGGGAATCTGTGAGTTAAATTAAGTAACTTTTCTGGAAGTTACCGCGCAGGACTTTGTTATCCGTTAAATTTTTTCATATTAGAACAAGCAGTGCAAGGCAATAAAATTAAAGAAATTTAAGTTACTGTAGTCTATGAATTATGGCTTAAGACTGATACTGTGATGAATATTTTCGGTGAAACCCCATATAAAAACACGGTTGTGAAATTTGAAGCTGAATTTTACCATCGAACAGTACTATGCAAGCTATAGTGCTTCCTAAACGGTTTCAAACAGTAAAATCGAAATAACTTTTAATTTTACATAGTGATATTTTTGATAATTTATTTGTAAATTTGAGAAAAGAAATTTCAATATAAAAAAGTCAGAATTTAAAATTTTTTTTACAGAATTACAACAGTATTATCGAACATATTATGACATAAAAATATAAGCAACTCCGACCTCAGAGTTGGAAATGAATAAACCGCCACATTTTCCCATTGAATTGTTCCCTCTTGAATACAACATAGTACCCAGCCTTACAGTGCAAAAATTAAATTTCGATAAATCCATTCATTTGTCCGCATGGTACTAGATAAGGCATGGTAATGACGTCCACTGTCTTTTTCATTTTGTGAAACTTTTTCAAAGATGTGAGGCTATGGTTATATGATTAAACAGATCATTTGCGTGGGAGTTACCAAAAGGAATGTTGCGACTTGATCGATTCTTCTCAAGTTTTATTAAGCATTATGAAACAATATAAAGGATGTCCCAACAAGAACGCAAGACTTAAAATGATACAGCAATTGAATTGTTTCTCTGGCTGTATGACATGTGGCGCCGTCTTGTTGAAACCACATGCCCTCCACATTCATTTCTTCAATTCTAGGCACAAAAAACTGGTTATCATTTCACGATACAGAACACCATTGACTGTTTGCGCTTGACATGCCTCATTATCATAAAAAAATGTCCAATGATTCCTCCAGCCCAAAATCCACACCACACAGTGACACGTTGAGGATGCATTTGCTTCTCGTGAATCACTCGATGATTTTCCTCACCCCAAATGCGACAATTCTGCCTATTGACGAAGCCATCAAGATGGAAATGGGCCTCGTCACTGAAGATGATTTTATCGGCACAATCAGCATTTTCATTTTGTCTCTCAAATACCCAATTAACGAACTCCCTTCTCTGTCCATGGTCAGCTGGCTTCAGTTCCTGAGTCAATTGAATTTTGTATGCCTGAAAATACAAATCTTTCGTCAAAATTCGCTGCTTAGTGGATTTGAAGACACCAATTTGCTGAGCTTGGTGTCGAATCGAGGTGGATGGAGTTTGAGCGACATCATCACGTACAGCTGCGACTTTTTCGGTCGACCGACCTGGACGAAGGCGCGTTGTTGTCTTTACATCACTAATAGACCCAGTTTTGGCAAATTTATGCATTAATCTCTTTACAGTTGACTCTTTTGGAGCATTATTGTGACCCCAAATTGTAACCGCAAAACTTTCACCATGTTGGTAAAACAATTTCACAATGAGAATGCGTTGTTCATTTGTGTAGCTCTCCATTTTTACTAACCTCGTACCTTCTACTAGCAAACAATAATAATAGTTCAAATGGCAACCAATGACACTTCGAATGGTGCCAAATTTAAATCTTGCGTTCTTGTTTGGACACCCTTTATTTAAAGAAAATCCTAGTTTGGTGGAGTTATAGCGGAAAAAATATTTTCAGAAAATCGTTTAAATATCTATTTTCATTTTCAGAAGGATCCATTTTCGCTCTTGGACCTCTCTCTCTCACTCTCTCTCTCTCTCTCTCTCTCTCTCTATCACTCTTGGCAGTTGAATTTTTGGAATTCGGCCAATTTGCATGGGAGATACCAGAAGGGGGGTAATGTCAAGACTATAATTATAATAATTATAAAAAAGTGGAAAAATCTCTCTACATATTAGTAAATATTTCACGAAGCAGAAAATAAAAATGAATGAGGGAAAAACACAAGCCATAATTTTCCTATTCAATGAATCGTCGAGACGAACCGCTTCAGCAACGCTCAACATAGGTGGCACAGATATTCTTCTGCAGAGTTCGGTCAAATACCTGGGCATAATATTGGACAAAAATTTGAACTTTAATAAACACGTGCTTCATGCTGCGGACAAACCTGTACGATGTGGCCAAGCATTATTCCCCCCGACCAATCGTAGATCCCAATAAAATACCAAAAATAAACTGATGTGCATTCGACCAATAATGACATATGGCTGTCAGGTCTGGTCTAAAAGATGTACCAAAACTCACTTAAAAAAACTTAAATTTATCCAGAATAAAAACCTAAAACAAGTATATGGCTTAAACAAGAGGTTTCCAACACTGATGTTGAACGTTTTAAGGAAGACATGCTACATAACTTTATTGCCAGAATAAATGATAAATTTAAAAACCAAAACAAGTTATTAACCCATAGACTGATAAGAACTTTAGAGGAACAACTCTGATATCTTTTATGAATTAATGCCGTTAACTAATGCTGTCGAAGTATTAAACTCAATTTTCTTTTTTTTTATGTTTGACTATTTAAAAAGGGTTTTTCCAATTTTTTTTTTCCTTTAACTGGCTTCTCCTTCATGGAAAACGATCCTTACTTGAAAAATACCTGCTGCAATACTTTTAGTTATATCTCAAAATTTGTAAATATTAAAACTTGTTAAATATTTTTTAAGTGTAAATATGATAGAAGAAATAATAATAAAACAAAAAAGGCTGTGATAAGCTTTAAGAAGCTTTATAAAGATTTGCGGTGTTTTGCTTGTCTTCCAGCCTGTCAGACAAGCGGACTTCGCCCAATCGCCTCAAAAAGTCATGAAAAACAAAATATACTTCTCACTTTAAATACTTCCTTCTGGGTGTTATATTTTTGCCGTATCAAATGATATATACCTTGATTCCTCCGGGAATAATAAACATCAAAATTTTCATCACGGCCTACTTGCATTGACATCATTTTTGCCTGCTTGTTTGACGTTTCATGACAGTTCGGACAGAAAAAATGACACATAGACGACCCATTTGATCAAAACAAAGGAACTGCATTAATACGGTAGTGACAACAAAATATTGATAGACCTTGTACATCCACATTTTGTTGTAGTTACCGGAAGAATTCAATTCCTTTAATTCAATGCAATCCATTTAATTCATTGTTTTTAAGGCATCTCTTCACTGGGGACTAGAGAACGGTTTGTGTTTTATTTTCATCGAATGTAAGAATCTTAATATTGAAATTATTACATATAACTGTTTTGAGTTCTTGACAGTTCAGTACAAATTAGTACAGAATATAACTCAAAACACTTCAAATAATATAATAAAACATTTCTAAGCCGCCCAAAAAACATTTTTTGTGGAGTTAAAGACACTTCTTTTTGAATTTATTAAAACCCAAAAATGGTTAAATCTGCAGATTTCCTGAACCAAAATAATTTGCTACAAACACTTTGCTCAAAGTCTACTCTTGAACTTCCTTGCCTCAATACAAAGACCGTAGCATTTAAAATCTTCTTCTAAAAAAATCCAGGCGAAAATTTAAGTAATAATTTATGTTAGTCAATATCACAGAGCATTAAAAGGTGGTAGAACCAGCACAGGCGAACCGATTTACGTAGGATTGCCTAAATTACTTCTGCGTTGGGGCAAAAGTATGATCAGCGCCAAAAAGGCGTGTTAGATTGCTAATTCTTACCAAATGATACCAAGGGTTAAAGTACAAAACAAGAGAAATTATAACTTTTTTAAGTTCTTCTTTCAGAAATTACAGAGTGACCACTGACTTTTGCTAAATCGATCAACTTATATGCGTAGTGCAACAGTAATACAGTCCCTTTTCATTCGAGAACTAGGTTTAATACAATTGAATGAAAGACAAGAAACCACGAATATTTGCGTTAAGTTACAAAAATTGTATGGGAGTTACCAGAGAGGGCGTGGTTATCCGGTCGACTTTTTCACATAATGTTTGGTAAAATTTGAAAAGAAAAACTAAAGTAGTTGCATTAGAGATTACCGGGAAAAATTAAATTTCGGTATAGTGATTAATTTTTATCTGAGGTACCAGAAGGAGTCCGCTAACGCCCCCGTTTTCATTCTCTAAGCTTTGTGAAACAAATACATGATGTGTGGCAAATTTAGCAGATGTCAGAACAATCGCTTGAAAGATGTGAAGTTAAAAATAAATTGGCTACATCGGTCATTTGTATGGAAGGTACCAGAAAGTTCTTAGTTTATCCCAAGTTTTACGAAAGCTATAAATCAAAGCAAATTATGAACTGAAGATGAAAATATGGATTTTGTCGAATCTGCAAATTTGAAGGATAGGTAAAACAACGAGCGTGATCAGGTGCTACTACAGTCCAGAAAATTCATTTAATAGAACAATAATTTTTTTTTTTTTTTTTTGCGTTTATAGACCAATTCCCGGCAATTTCTTGACAAAATGTCCATATAAAATGTTAATTGAACTCAAATTTCAACAACACATTTCTCACACAATGGTTTTATCCATTTATCATTTATTTCCAACTTGATTTATATAAGTCAGCTCCTATTGTAAAAAAAAGGCGTTCGATTAAGTTCAATATTCATTTCTCATATATTTTGTTGAGCAACATTAAATTGTTCATTGCAAAATATGCTATTTTTCTTTTGTTATAGATTGAGAAGAAACAACATTTCACTGTATAGGGCCATCCATTTAGTGATTCCAAAACCGCCGGTCTGCCAATGCCGTCAGCTGTTAATTACTTGTCATCTGAAGTGTTGTTTATTTAGTGAAACGTTTGCCATTTACAAATATTGATTGTTTAACAACCGAAGAACGCGTAAAAATAGTTAAAACTTACTGTAAAAGTGGTGATGCATAAGTAGGCTTTCAATTGAAGAAAATTTCCTTCAGCAACGAAGTTCATTTCTCACTCGGTGGTTACATCAGCAAGCAAAATTGTCGCACATGCCGCTCGGAGAAACCAGTAGTGATTGTGGAAAAGCCATTGCATCCGGAAATAGTGACTGTTTGGAACGCACTATGGCCTGGAGGTGTCTTTGGGCCGAAAATGATGCTGAAAGAACCTCAAAAGAATCCACTGCTGCAACCAATCCAAAGACGGTCATTTAAAAGACATTGTATTTCGTATATAATAGCAAGGTCCAAACATTATAATGAACCAAAATTTTCATCGAAATCATAGCTATATTTCTATTTTATTTAACTTTACTTGTAGACAAGAAAGGGATAACCACATAATTCAAACAAAGTAGTTCATACTCGTATGTTATATCTTACACTTGGAAATACTTGTAAGAAAACAATCGTGACACGGGTTTGCCTCGCAGCTTTAATTTTTTATTCAATGCAGGAAATGGTCACTGCATCAACTTAATCCATTTGGTTAAAATCGTTTACATTAATCTGGCCTAAATTCAATATTAAATTTGAAAACTCCACAACATATTTCACAGTACTTGTAGTTTATATTCGGAAGCAACATCCAGCATACGTTTGTAAAAATACAGTCGTCAATGTAACATAAAATATATGTTATTTATACAAATTTATTGTATATCCTTCAATCATCAAACTATTTTCTAAACGTATTTTCCAGAAAATACGTTCCGTTCTCGCCGCGAATTCTCATTGTGTGACTAAGGATGCGAATTTGTGTTCTGAAAAGACAAAAAATGGAGACACACCAGGAATATACGATGGTTGCTCGATGATAGTTTTTTAAATTTTATCCAAAAAGTAGTTCGAAATGGTGCCTTAGCTTGCACTTGCAATCATTGAATTTTCTTTCCATAAATCTGGCAAAAGTTGAGGCAGCAAATTTGTCGGTTTTTTCTTATTTTTTTTTTATTTACCTCTGATACTCTGATAAGATAAGAATTAAAGAAAACAATCAACTTTACCTTAAGGTTTAATCGAGATTGACGAAATTTTTTCCGGTTACAGCATCATTCGAAACCTTTTTTGAGTGGATTCCATATTAAGCTCAAAAAGCCATATCCCATTGCCAATAAAAGTGAAATTGACTCCTTTTGGCATTTCCTTTGCGTGATTGAGTTTTAAAGAAGATACCGGTATTTCAAAACTGGTTGAGCGTCAGTGCATTTCATACTCAAACAATAATACAAAATGGTACGAAATGATTCATGAGACACAGAATATTCAGCGGTTATATCTGTCAAATTATGATTTTCAGTCACGATTTCCTTTAGTTAGTTTTTCGATGTTAACTTCTGTTGTAAAAGGTGATTGCCGATCAGAGCGAGGTAAATCTTTCACCACATCTCAACCGCTTTCGAATGCACTGTACCACTCATATTCACGTGTTTTTCTTAAAGTCGATTCAATGTAAGTCTTTTGTAATATTCTCTGCAATTCAATCGTATATGTAATTCTAATTCAATACAAAATTTAAGACAAATTTTTTAATTCGATGTTTGTACATATTATGAAAACCACAAAACACTTGAGATGAACAGACAAAATCAAGGGGTGTAAATAAGCTAGATGATATATCCAGTTGAAAATCTGCGTCAGTAATGACGACAGTTTTGCTAACTTGGCGACAAAAAGAATTTTGACAATCTCTTTTTTAAACGGCTTTTTTTAATGATCAATCATTTTTGCAGAAAATATAGCGATTTTGGATCTATAAAAATGTATGCAGATTTAATAATGCCAGCGTCATATTTATGCTTATGCTTTTCTCTAGTAAACATCGCAATAATTGGCTAAAATTTTTTATTTTGTTCATTATTTCAGTTATTAAAGTAATTTGTTGGTCACCCACTCATTTCATGCTTCAAACCCTTTGACTAACTTATCATGCCCCTCTTTTTGTCTTACATACGAGTATAGGAGTGGTGATCTCCAAGAAGGAAACTCAAATATAGAAAAACTATTTTTAGCCACAATACTTCATGGTTTAAACCTTAAACAAAAATGTTTCCAATTTATTACACTCAAACTAAGGAAATTATTGTAGTCAAGGAACACGGAATCAAATGCAGTATTTTTTTTTTCTCTTCTCCTATAAATAGCTGCAAGAGATACAACAAAAACTACAATATTAATGTAATTGAAGAAGTATGAGGAGAACCAGTCGTTGGGAATGGGAAACAATTGGAATAAATGTACCCTGGAGTCCAATAATTTACGTTGTGACGTTGTATTGTGCAACGTTGTTGGGGCATCAACATCTTTTCGAAGTAAATAAAACAATTTCTGCTTGCGCACTCAGCAAATAGAGAAGTGGAGCCACTAAGGAGCATCCACTTTCAGCGTAATGAAAATTTAAAAGAAACATATTAATTGCGAACAATCTGTACAGTGACCTCAAAAATGATGGTAAGCAATTATATCGTAGAAGAGATTGAACATCATCCAAACAAATATTACCCAGAAAATTATGCAAATCAAAATATCTCTTGCAAATTTTGGATGATATTTTCTTATATGAACCCAGCAAAAAAAATGGAAGCCATTCAAAAAATTATATTTTCTCCACTTCCACAGATTCAGTCCATGCATATTTATCACCTCCAACTAAGCAGTTGTCAACTAATTTTAAAACCACCGTAGTGAAAAACTGGTTTTATCTTTATCATAGATTCCGAACAATTAAAATGAAACATGTTCTAATGAAGCACTCCAAAAACTATTTTTAAGGACATAATATGCTCCGATGACTTAATATTCGACAGTAGGCCTAAAGAAACTTCTTCTAAAGTTTTTTCGGGAAAAAAAATTTATGAATCCTGTTTTATGTGAATGCCGATATGCTAAGTTTGTCATTCTAATTGTAAGAGCTATAAATACTCAGAGGCTAAATAAAGCGTATACATTTCTGTCACTAAGAATGTCGGTCCCCAACACTGTGGACTGCAATCCACGATAGAGCGTGGGTGAACTTCGGCCGTATGAAAAATTAAGTACTCTTTTAATTCAGTGTATACCTACTCGGTTTTTTCTTGTAGAAAATAACAAATCTATCGTGAATTACGGCCAGAATTATAAGAAACTGACCTTTAATCCAAATGAAAATATAATAAAAAAATCCATTTTTTAATAATGGAAATTTGATTTGAATTTTCATTACACCCAATTCATTTTCTAATATATACAGAAGAGGCATCAAACAATAGTGCTTCCCGCCTATGACAACCCTGTGTTAATGTTGTTGATAATTACGCAATTTTTCACCACTTCTTTATCACAAATTGTAACGAAAATTTGCTTCTTTGGATGCGCTTCTTTTGCTGGGAAGTATCGATATAATATCGTAGTAATATTTCCTTCCATATCGGCTTCCTTTTTTTTTTTGTTTTTTTAACATGAAACCTGGTCCACAAATGTAACAACAAAATATGCCTTTAACTGCCGATTATATTATATAACCAGCACAGAAATCTTAGCCAGATGAACTGATTTGTAAGCAACCTCAATCTGTGAGTCCTTTCGGATATTAAACATATTTAATTTTGTAATTTGTGCAAAAAGACCAATGTCCGAAATATTTATTATGCAATGTCAATGTCCCATTGACAAAATTCGGGTTCCAAATAATGACGCAAATACTATTTAAAATTATTTCTTATTAAATTGGTAAACCAGAGACGTAAAACAAGAAAGCGCCAAATGAAGAGATTTTATGCACAAATAGATGAACATTAAACAGATTCCGATGATATTGTAAAAATCAGTATAGAAATTTTAGTCAGATGAATTGACTTACATTCTTTGGCGTTCTTACAAAGTGATTCGAAGCTCCAATAGGGGAGTTTTGAAAATCTATATACTCTCAATTAAGGTACAATATGAAAAGGAATAAGCTTAATGTTTTCGCTTATAAATTATAGGGAGACTACTGATTCTTGACAAATCGGCTCGTGGTGATGCAGTCAATTTTCATCCGTACATTTAAGTTTACAACAGTCTGATGTGTACTGTATTGTGCTGAATCTACAGCAGAAGAAAGAGTTTCTAACCCGGAATTGCGGCGAAGACGTATCTGTTTCAACAGCATTTGGCTCCAGCAAGATGGAGCAACTGTATACATAGCCAGACCGATTATGGTGGAGCTCCAACGAAAATTCCCGAACAAATTTATATCCAGAAACTCCACTCTTCGCTGGCTTCCAATGTCGTCTAACCTACCTGTAAATGCAGCAGATCTTTTTTTATGGGGTTATATCGAGCAAGAGGTGTGCGAAACGAATTCAAGGACTTTGAATCTGACTAAATTGAATCAGCCCATTAAAACAGTAATTGAGGAGATCTCGACTTCAACCCTACAGACCGCAGTGAATAATTTTCTGATCAGGTGTCCCACATACATGGAATTTATTTATGGCGTATCATCTTCAAAACCAATAAGTTATATAAAATATAGTGGACCGCCAGGTTTCTTATCAATGCTGAGAATTAAATCACAGCAAAAGGAGTAAAATTATAACTTACTAAACTTTATAACTTACAGTTATTATCTATAGTTTACATTTTTTCGCTAAGAAATTATAGAGAAGTCATAGATTTTTGCAAATCGGGTACTTTATATGTGAGGTACCCTAATGAAAGCGGTAGTGCAGAAGATTTTCATTCATTTCAGTTTGGTAAATGTCTGATGCTTGTTAAACTATGGAGAATTTAGTACAATTTAGTACATTTAGTACAATTTAGTATTACAGTTAACGAGTATTTGAATTTTGTAAAACCGGTCAATTCGCATAGCATTTACAATACCCGGCAAAATGTTAAACTGTGCCAAGTTTTATATGTTTATAAAAAGTATTTGATCAGGAGACATATGGTACTTTAGAAGCTTTTTATCGGATATTACATTATCGGCTTTATCAAATTACATATACAGTCATTACAACGGTCTATATCTTTCATTCAGTAGAATCAAATTGAATTAAATTTAACACACATTAAAGATTGGATAAAATAGGTTCTTACAAGGAAAATGGAGAGTATTTCGACCCATATAGTTTTATATTTTCCTAACTTGATATATAGTAAAGTTTGTCACGCATTACGCTTTTAACACATTCAGGTAACTGCCATATAAATATACCGATGTATCGAGATGAAATTTTTCTGATACAAATATGAAATAAGAATGAAACTATCGACAGGATTACGACTATCTATGGTGGTACCCCATATAGATGGTGTGTTAAAAAAATAAGTGAATTTTCATTTTTCTCAAAAAATATTCATTTATCAATCTACTTTCTATTTCTATTCTATCTCCTTTATCTCCTTCAAAGTAGTCCCCTCAGATGTAATACATTTGTAATACATTCTTTACAAATAATCTCTCACAAGCAAAGATGAATGAGCAGGTGCATTATCATGATGCAAAAGCCATGAATTTTTTTTCCCACAATTCCGGGCATTTTTTTCATGTTGCTTCACGCAACCGGCGCATAACTTCAAGGTAATACTCCTTATTTACCATACGACCTTGTGGTAAGAATTCCTGATGCACTAAGCCATGGTAATCGAAGAAAACAATGAGCAAAACCTTGTCATCGAACTTGGCGTGCTTTTTTTGTTCTTGGCTCGCCTGGTCTCTTTCAATGTGACGATTGGGCTTTGGTTTCGATGTCATAACCATATACCCATGATTTGTCACCAGTTATGACCCTTTTAAGAAAATCTGGATCATCGTTGACGTTATTCAACAATTCCAGCGATATTGTTTTTGGTCAAAATTCAGCAATTTTGGAACGAACTTCCCTGCCACATGCTTCGTGCCCAAAATTTGGGAAAAGACTGCATGGGATGGGCCAACCAATATGCCGACATCCTCACTAACTTCCCTAATTGTGATTCGACGATTCTCCACAACAATTTTCTTCACTTTCTCAACATTTTCATCGGTTGTTGATGTGTTGATTCACATCTTCTCGACCTTCTGTGAAAAGCTTGTATCACTCGTAAACATTTGTTTGACTCAGAGTACTCTCACAGTATGCCACTGTCAACATTTTAAGTGTTTTTGAGCACTTAACTCCATTTTTTACACAAAATTTGATGCAACTTCTTTGACCCATTTTTTCGATAGCAGAAAATCGTCGAACACGTAAAACACTTGTCTTATTTACGCCTCTCACAAACAAACTAAACATGCTATATGGATAAAACCAACAGTCAGCATACAAATGATTGATTGAAAGTATTGCCCATCGCTAGCTACTACTTTTTCCCATCTTTTTGGCTAAGCTCGAATTCCGTCACGGTAAAACTGTTCATCCTTTGAGGCTATCCACGAATCTAGACATTGGTTGATCTCGTCATATGAGCGGAACTGCAGACGGCGCAATATCTGGAGAATATGGTAGACGGGGTAAGACTTCCCATTTCAGCATTTCCAGGTAAGTTTTAACGGACTTGGCCACGTGAGGCCGAGCATTGTCATGCTGAAGAATCGCTATTCCCATGACTTTCTTTGCTTTGGATTGCTGTAATGAATCAATTTTTCATCACCCGTTACAATATTATGAAGAAATTCCTTCCTTTTTTGTCGCTGAAGCACTTGGCCATAGCCGAAAAAACAACGCTCAATGTTTCTTGGGTTCAACTCATAAGGAATCCAAGTTCTTTGCTTTTGAATTATTCCCAATGCATGCAATCGCTTGAAAATGGTTTAGTGGATAACTCCTAATACTAAAGCAAGCTCTATCTGCGTTTAATATGGATCCCCATAAAGCAATGTCGTTAATTCAGCGTCTTCGTCAATGTTTCACTTAAAGAACCATCTTCGTAAACGTTTTGAAGCTCTCGATGAAATTCAGCCGTCGTTTCCTTCGATTGAAAGAAGAAAATCAATACTTCCCACATATGACGGTTATTTGGCACAAAATCATACATACACATCAAACACATACACATACACACAATTAAAAGAATATGACGTCAAAAATCACTATTGTGTCGAGGCCTAAGCTTGGCTCAGTCTAGTGTGGTTTATGGGCTGGTGGCATCATCGGTCCATTTTTCTTTAAAGGCGACGTGAGAGAAACGTTACCGTCAACGGCGAACGATGTCGAGCCATGATGCACGATTTTTTTTTTTTGCCCTAATTGGCTGAGTTGAACTTGGTTGACCTGTGGTTTCATCAGGACGGCGCAACATGCCACACTGCTCGTAAAACAATGGATACGTTGAGGGATGAATTTGGTGAGCAGCTTATCTCTCGATTAGGCCCTGTGAGTTGGTCCCCAAGATCTTGCATTTTAACGCCCCTTAATTATTTTTGTGGGGTTATGTCAAGCCGTTACTTTTTGTGGACAAGCCGAACACTATTGAAGCCTTACAGAATAACATAACACGCGTTATTCGTGGAATACAGGCCGAAATTCTTGAAAAAGTGACGAAAAAGTGGACCTTCCGGACATGTTCGTTAATTCGAATAGGAAGGACTTCAGAGAGTTATAATTCTGGACATTTTGAGACGGAGCCGCGGACAACATTTACATGAAATTATCTTTAAAAATTAAATGGCAAAGACCAATTTATAGATTCCAATAAACAATTTTAATGTAAGATGCAAATTTGAGTGTTTTATTCGTCTCAAAAAAAAACTACGATTAAAAAATTACTCTTTGGTTTACGACCAATT
>JAHXMU010029065.1:0-22307 GCA_019455685.1 Philornis downsi | reverse complement strand
ATTTACTATTTACTATTTACTATTTACTATTTACTATTTACTATTTATTACTTACTATTTACTATTTTTACTATTACCACCAAGAAGTGCTATATGCTATAGCTACATATGTCCAAACATTTAAATTATTCAGAAAACCAGATTTAAAAATCAATTTTATCCAAAATTTGGTCTTTTCTCTAAGAGTGTGAATAAAAGTTACCTGTTCATATTAATAAAATGCGTGTTGTTGTGCAAAATTTTAACAAATATTAGTTAACGCGAAAAATTATGACGAGACTTCACAGATTTTATCAAATATTGCATGCTGTCGCCAAGACAATTTAGTTAAATACTAAACAGTCAGTTTGGGCTTGGAAATCTGGCATATACTCGTATAGTTAATTATATAAGTAACGAACCTACGCTATTGTACAGCGATTCGATAACTTTGAAACGATTGTAACAGAAGAAGCTGAGACAACAAATCACCCAGAAGGAAGCAAGCACAAGACCATTTTTCTCAATGTTTGTCACTGTCCACCACTCCTGTGATCACTATAAAATTAGGCTGTAAAATATCTAATAAGGATGTTAGAAAATTATGCAACGGCATGAACATAGTTGTTTAGCCAGAAACAAACCATTTACCAAACCAAAACGTCGCTATAATTCCTAGAAATCCGCAAAGTCACCATTAGTAACTCGACCCCCGAATTATACATTTTCGTTGTAGCCCAAATAAATTGTAATTTAGTCCATTCATTTGAGAACTGATTTATATTTTTTATTTATATTTTGAATATATAATTACGAAAAAAAAATTACTGAGAAAATCACTGTGAATTCCTCTTCCGGCTGCTCTTATGCTCGCATTACTCTTTTTGTTTCCTTAAGATAGAGTGCAAATAATTTTTCCTGCTTGGTTATTTAGGGAAATTGACGGTCTTTGTACTTGTTGGAGTCGTAACGTGATTTACCTAGTTTGATTCTTTCCACCATCTTACGTATTTTCTTACATACTCGTACATACATTTTTCCGCAAACATCAAAGCGAAGGCTTCTTGTGACGTCTAATTTACGTTGTTAATGTCCTTTTTATCGCTTCGATTTGCTATTCGTCCTCCTTATACTCGATTCGCCTGTATAATTTAGTTCAACTCGGGTCAATGGTGTTTTGTAGTTTAAGGTTACTGAACTTTTTCTCTTTAGCAAAGTTGCATGAAATATTATCAATGTAGAAGTAGTTGTGTGTAAGCATATTGAATTTGTTGCTCACCAGAGAGGGGAAGCAACGCATGGTGTGTGCATTAAGGTAAAAAGAGTTAATTTCTTGGAGTGTTACGCGTATTGCTTCCTTGGGCGAAAATACCACATCAATTACAAGTTATTATCAATAAAGTTTACGTTGCTATAACCAAACTCAATAAATAGGATTGTATTTGGAATCGAACGAACCAGTATAGCAATTTTAGCCTATGTAGAAAGAAGTTCGTATGATCGAACAAAATTTCGTAAATTTTGAGAATAATAAGAATAAGATATACTAACTTGAGAATGTTTCGGTTAAATTGGTCATTTTTATGGGAGTTACTGCAGCTCACAAATGAGGAACAAAATTGATTTCGGAAATTCAACGTTTGAGGAATACCGGAGATGGGGGGATCAATATAACTCATTTTTAAAGTCCTGCTACTATCACGCAACATTTTAGGCCTAAGAATTTTCACAAAATGAATATTATACAATCATAGCATGTACAAGATACGAAAAAAATGCAAATCATGATAAAATTCAATACTCATATGAACCACTCATAACAAAATAAAAATTAGTTCAGACTCTTTTGCCGTATACTTTTATAATAAAATTTAGCATTTAACATTTTTAGGGGGAAAAAAATTGACACAAAAAAAACGAAAGTGTGCAGAATCTTATATTAAAGTCAATTGAATCAACAATCGTATCAAGTCAGGCAAATATTAACAGAAAACTTCCACAAACTTAAATAGATGTAGTAATTGATTAAGTACGAGCATTTCTGAACAATTAGGACGTGCTCCGATGTTTCAATAATTTAATGATTTATTAATTTGTTTGATAGTGCATGTTTTTTATTCAAAAAATTAAAAAACTAATCCCCAAATACACCTGCTATTTTTTGGCTGTTGGAGTCGGAGTTGATGTCGGAAATTGTTAAAGTTGATTTCGAGAAGTCCAAAATTTTAGAGCTAGAGTCGGAGTTTCGTAATTTTAGCAGGAAATATTGCGTCACCGCTTTAACCACAAAAAATATTCACGTGGTAGATGGGCCCCCTTCAAATCCATGTTAATTAAAGTAGACACTACGTGTTTTAATCTATCTGGAACCAACCTTATTTTAGTTATATTCTTATAATTAGGAGCCATGTTTCTAATACCACCTTTAATTTAATTTTTAATAGAAAAGCTGCAGGTGCTTAAATTCTAATTTCACTTTTTGGCTTTTATTATTCTGTAAACCATGGGAAAAATTGACCAAGTAACCACGCCCCTTCTTTGATAAAAATTATCGATTTAATCCATACATTCTTAGTTCCCTATATTTCTAGCAGTTATGCTGTATACAGTCAAATTTGGCGCAGTTTATACATTTGGTGAAGTTAGTTCGGAGAATGAAAAGCGAGGCCATTGCCACACCCCTTCAGATACCTCCCATATGAATTGCCGATTTAATCCATATATTTATAGCTTCACATCTTTCTAGTAGTTGTTCTGAATTTAATCCAAATTGGCACAGGTTACGCCTTTCAATGAAAACGGACTCATTGCCACACCCCTTCTGATATCTTACATACAAATTGGTCGATTTGTGCTAATTTAATTTTTTCGCTGTAATCCCTAATTCATAAACCGCAATTACTTATATTTTTAGCAATTATATGCTTCACAACATTTGCAAAAGTCGACCGAATAACCATGTTCTCCATAGTAATTCCCATACAAATTACATAATTTTATTCTTAGATTCATATCTCTCTATTCAATTTCACTAAACTCAGTATAATTATGCGCACATCAGGCATTTACTAAACGCAGAGCATTTTTTAAAGAATTTAAGCGACATAAAATGATATTGAGTGAAGGTATAAGGAAATGTAAATAGGTTCACCTGGCTAAAATTTCTATACCGGTTTTACATTCTGATAATATAAGCTGAATAACATCACAAGTTCAGAGTATGGTGGTTATTTCTAAAACTGAACTGACGTTTATATTCATTCAAAATTGTGATGATTGTGAGAAGGCCATGCTCCATCTTTTCGAAAAAAAAATTCTTTACAATGTTTTCTCAATGTGAAAAGAAAGTTTGAAATCAATAAATTTGACTAAAATCTAGGCTAACACAACCTACTAGTAAACATTTACATTGAATTTCGGTTAACTCATCAAAAGGTACCAGAAGGGAAGTGGTAATTCTGAAATTTTAATTTGGCGAACGATCAGTTTCATGTAATTAATTTAATGCAACTAAATAAAACATATAAACCTAAGAATATAGCAGCTAAGTATTCCGAATATCATAATGAACTAAAAATACATAAAATGGTTCAAATACCAAAAAAAAGCAAACGCAATTATTGTTATGGACTGGGCGAATGTTATTGTGGCGTTGTTGAAGTTTGTGATGTTCAAGTACGGAAACTTTTTTCGTTTAAAAGTTATTCGTCATGTAGTCATGTGGCAGTATGGGAAATTCAAAAATTTCATGGTGACATTAATTATTTTCAGTACAATTAAATGATTTAATAAAACCTTGATTTGCCTGGGCAGATGTATATGTTTGGTGATGATATGTGGCTATTTTATTGTTATACAAACGATGTGGTGTTAAGAAACCATATTGAGAGGAATGCCTCACTTATTGTTGAATTCACAAAAAGGATAAACCTGTTATGTCCGAATATCGACATGGCAAAACCTATCCGTTTTCGGCCACATTCTGTAAGTTCAAACAACAATTTTGGTGTTTATATTAATGGGAAATCCGCACAAGAAAATCATAATGAGCAGTATATGGGTGTTATTTTTCAAATTAATTTATTGTCGGACGTGGATACACAGGGCGTAAAGATAAAAATTGTCACGGCAATAGGCATTTTCTACAAAGTGAAGAACAGTATAAATAAAAATAAAAAAGAAACTGGTTGTATGTCAACCTTTTACCAATGTGCAAAATGTTTATGTTTTTATCAGAAGCTGCATTTATGTAAAATCTATGCAACGACTGCAAAATACAAGTTTGGGATTTACGTATAATTTACCGGTAAATTGTGTAACATCTCTAATGTTTGCTGACATTAATCCTAAAACCTTACCGATGTTGGTGTTGCGGGAATATCAAATTTTAATTTTCATTTTAAATTTATTCATAATATTGTGCACCGCAAAAAAAAACATTTTTGCAAACTACATCAAACTACAATAGGAGGAATCGATCGATTATTAGAATACCTATATGTAGATTAGAAAAGGTCAAGCAATGCATTGATTATGTGAGCGCAATTGTTTAAAATAATCTTCTGTCAATTTTAAAATCCATAAATTTTATTGGTACATTGAAAGCATTTTGCAAGCAATATTTATTTGATTTGGATGGCAAACTTCTTGCTTAATAACAGAAATTAAAAGTATTGAACAAAAAGCATTTCGAAATAATTAATGGTGTAATTTATTGCTTTTCTTTCTTGTAATGATATTATAAATTATTTTTCCTCAAATTATGACACCTGGCATTAAAAAAAAAGTGAGTTCGCTAAGTGGGTTCATTTTACGTAAGAATTGATAGCCAAAAGATAGCCAAAGTTCAAAATTTTTGCGATCCTGTGATATTAACGCATTATAAAATTTTTTGTACAAATAAAAAAGTCTGTTATTTGTACGGTAGGTACCAAGAAGAGTCGATTTTTCAAATGGACAACAATTTAGCTTACTGAAATCTAGGAATGAAAAATTACAGGGAACGAATTGAACATCGGTAAAACATTCAAGTTGTAGCCAGGGAAGTTGAGTCCACATAACCCATTTACAATTATTTACAATCTGACAAGTTTTAAGAAGTTTCATAAAGATCATCACTCAATCGACTCAAAGTCACGAAACTTAGAAAGTCGTGCTCAAAAGATACTTGGTATTGTAAACGGTTGCAGTTCTGGATGTTACATTTTTGGCAAATCGAATGATATGCCTTAATATACCGTCATTCCTCCCCTTAAAAAATAAAAAAAGGCAAGACAAGGGTGGTATGGAAATTTTATGTATTTATACTGTTTCGAGTACTATTTAAGATCATATTGCCTAGCCTCGATAAGTTTAGGTGATCTCATATTGTAAACTTTTGTATCACCGTAAAAGAACGTTGGTAGAAAGTGTAGGGTTATCCATTTTTCGCTTTCAAAAGTAAAATTAAATAAAATACACATAAAACTATGATTTCGATGCATTGTATACGAAACATACATAACAAAATCACTCCTGTGTTCTCCTAGTCCCATACGCGACAATTTTACTTGTTGACGTAACCACCGAGTGAGGAATGAGCTTCATCTCTGAAAAGAACTTTGTTCGATTGAAAGCCCACGTTTGAATCATCATTTTTGTAGTAAGTTTTAACTAACAAGCGTTTTTCGGTTGTTAAACGATCCATATTCGTAAATGATAAACCTTTCACTAAATAAGTAACACTTCAGATGACAGATATTTAACAGCTCACAGCTATGCCAGACCGGCGGTTTTGAAACCACTAAATGGATAACCCTATATATGCAATTCCACATATCTGACTGAAAGTTCGGTACTGGTTTACTTATAAATTTTATTGTATGTATGAAATTGTCCTTTTCGCTTACGATTTTATCTCTGTATGCCTTAATATTTTTGACTTAAAATTGTTATTCAGTTCTATATTTAAGCTGCATTGTAGTAACGATTAACTAATTCAATGACTTTTAACAGTTCTTAAGTAGCTCTATCAATACAATTAGCTGTTAATTTCATTTCTCCGATACGACCTTAATAAATATTCAACAACGCATCAAACAAATATCATGACCATACAAATGTGCATTACAATTGTTTAACAAAGAATTCTTCAAGATGTGGAATATCAACCAGTAGTTATAAATAGATACACTCATATGTTTGTATCCATTTAAGCGCTCATATTTATAACAATATCTTCCATATAACCAACCACATGGAGATGATGCCTCGTGACGTAGATACGCGCACATTCCTCAGGGCAAAGAAGCAGACGCCTCAAAACGGCAGCCAACTACTGGAAAGAACAATACTTGCAGTCAAGACAAGAATAAATACTCCATCATCACATGTATTGCGAACAAGTAGAACATGTGCGAGGCAGTCTGCTGGATCAAACGCATAATCGACCAACTCACAAAGCGTTTCATGGCACAAATACAACAACATTACACTTTGGCCAAAGAGCGAACTAACCAATCAACATACCAACGCTAAGAAACGAAATGAATGACGGACGGGCAATGTAGAATTGAAAGATGACTTCACAGTAAAATGTGGATACCCTATACTCTATGAGGAGTTTCATAGGAAAAAACATACTTTGAGCAGATAACTAATTTAAGTTCAGAAATCATTTTAGTCTATAGCGTTAAAATTTGTAAAGTGTGTCCAAGAATTTTAAGTTGCAATTAATAGGGAAATATTTGCCAAAAGACTTCATTTGTTGGAAAATATCAACAATTCTTTTAAATAGACTAATTAATTTAAAACATCTCAATGAAATTCAACGATTATTTTCTACATCATGTATTCTTTATTTCATTCTCAAAAATATGCAAAAACCCAATATTGATACAAGGTGGCACACGAATCGCGCTACTGTCAACTGTCAATGGAGACCGTTATTTAAATATGTTGAAGGAGTTTCCCAGAACTGCTCTGTAGACGTATTCTTTTCAACAACATTTGGTTCTAGCAAGATGGTAGCCAGATCGATTATGACGGAGCTGCAACGAAAATTCCAAAACAAATTATTATCCAGAAAGTCCGCTTTGCGCTGGCCCCCTACGTCACTTGACCTGATTGCACCAAACTTTTTTATGGGGTTATGGGGTTATGTCAAGCAAGAGGTGTACAAAACGAAACCAAGGAATTTGACTGAATCGAGAGAGTCCATTAAAACCACAATTGAGGCCATCCCGCAATGAATAATTTTCTAGTCAGGTTTGTCCTAAGTGTGAATGATCACATGGAGGTCATTTACGATCAATCATCTTCAAAACAAATTAGTTATATACAGGGTGGCGCAATAGAACGTGCATATTGCATCATCTTTTTTTGCGGGGTAGAAAAGGCGCGGGCGAGGGGGCGCCAACATCGTTGGGTTGGCGGGCTCATGGAGTTTTAGTCCCCATGAATCACTTCGACGGGGAGCGTCGCGCATTTGCGTGCGCGCATTTTATGAGAACTCTCGTTCATATATTGCTACTAGGCGACTATATTGTGCTGAATATGGACTACGGCGAATTAGTGAAGCTCCGAGTGCTAATTTAATTAAAATATGGGTAAACCACATTTAAACCACAAGCAAATGGTCGCCCAAGAACATCTAGGACCGAAGACAATGTTGAGAGAGTTATGAAGTCATTACGAGGAAATCCACAAATGTCGACTCGCAAGAGATCATCTGTCTTACAATTATCACGACGACGTTTGCAACGAATTTTAATATTGGATCTTAAACTGCATCCATATAAGCTGCAATTAACACAAGAATTGAAAGAGTCTGACTTCATAGCAAGGCTCGCATTTGCTAATGAAATGCTTAATCGATTTTCCAATTTTGACAATATCCTTTTCTCTGACGAGGCTGATTTCCTTATGAATGGGTTCGTAAACCGTCAAAATTGTCGTTACTTTACGTTACAGTGAAAATCCCAAAATCGAACACCAGAAGCCATTGCATAGTCCTAAAGTGACAGTATGGGCAGCAATCTCTGGCAGAGGAATAATTGTTCCTTTTTTCTTCGAAAATGCACGGGGCCAAAACGTCACGGTTAATACGGAACGCTATGTTGAGATGTTGGACGGATTTTTGGCTCCAGAAATTGAAAGTTCAAGAATAGTGAATTCCAGAACTTGGTTCCAACAAGATGGAGCTACCTGTCCCACATCAAATGACTCCATGGCGGTGGTGAAGCAGATGTTCCTTGGCAGACTGATTTCGAAAAGAGGTGATATCCCATGGCCCCCACGTAGTCCAGACTTGACGCCTCTTGACTTTTTTTGTGGGGATACCTCAAACACAAAGTCTACAGTAATAATCCAAGAAACATCGTTCAGCTCAAGGAGAATATCCGTGGTAAAATAGCAGCCATTACATCAGTATTACTGAAGAAAATTTTCAATAATTTTCGTTTACGGTTAGAGGAGTGCCGTCGTAGAGAGGGTCACCATTTAGATGATGTTATTTTTAAAAAATAAACTCCATTTATTACTCTACAATGCCTTAGATTTATTTTAACCATACCTTTTGTATTTATTTTTTAACCTATTTTTTAAATATGCACGTTATATTGCGCCACCCTGTATAATAAAATTGAATTTTCTATACAATGAAAAAATAAATGAAATACATTGAATAAAAAAAGTTATTTGAATTGCAATTTGTGCGCCACCCTGTATAATCAACACGTAGAAAATTTATTCGTAATTTTCTAAAACCACTTTGACTTGATATTTGATTTTTTAATATTCGAGTTGATTTTATATACCTGATTTGATTTTATTACCATCTTTCATTATTTTTTATTTGATTTTACTCAACGAATGTAGATTTACAAACCGTCGCGAAATAACTTATAATAAATTGTATTTTTTTCTAACTTTCCTTAATCAAAATATCTATTTATTTTTTTTTTTAAATCAACCATCTAAAATTCAAGGATAAACTTAACAAATCTTAAACCTACCATTCGAATTAAAGTCTACTATTAGTTTGCAAAATGTTTTTCTAACTCTTGAATACCTTTGAGTTAACTGAGAGGGAAAGAATTCAATTACTTATTTGATAGCCAAACGTTTTTCTGCCAACCGCCTCCGTACTATAATTCTTTTAACTCCTTTAACTCCTCAAACTGTCAAACTTAATTGATAAGTAGTTAAATTTCATCTTTGCTGAATGGAAATGATATTAAATAAATAAACTGAATGCATTTCTACGTCTTTCGTCTAAAAATTATCCTGATGCGAAAATGTGTGCAAAAATATTTTAAAACAATTACAGACCATGTAAACTGACTTACAAACACCTCCAAAAATTCTAAGTTATTAACGCAAGAAATGTACAGGTTAGCAGAATGTAAACTGTATATTCTTACCTAAAAATGGTCTGCCGAAGTATTCCGCTTGAAAGTCCGAGACGAACCGTTGATTTTTGCTGAATGGACAACTTTATATGGTAAACGCTAAAAAGCGTGGTAAAGCAATCCATTATGATTCGTTATATTAGGTTTACTAAAGGTCTAAAGCGTGCTAATTAAATTGAATTTAATGCAATTGCATACAAGATATTGTATACGAGTACAAAATATGAACCATTGTTTGCAATATATGAACCTGGGAATCTGTGAGTTAAATTAAGTAACTTTTCTGGAAGTTACCGCGCAGGACTTTGTTATCCGTTAAATTTTTTCATATTAGAACAAGCAGTGCAAGGCAATAAAATTAAAGAAATTTAAGTTACTGTAGTCTATGAATTATGGCTTAAGACTGATACTGTGATGAATATTTTCGGTGAAACCCCATATAAAAACACGGTTGTGAAATTTGAAGCTGAATTTTACCATCGAACAGTACTATGCAAGCTATAGTGCTTCCTAAACGGTTTCAAACAGTAAAATCGAAATAACTTTTAATTTTACATAGTGATATTTTTGATAATTTATTTGTAAATTTGAGAAAAGAAATTTCAATATAAAAAAGTCAGAATTTAAAATTTTTTTTACAGAATTACAACAGTATTATCGAACATATTATGACATAAAAATATAAGCAACTCCGACCTCAGAGTTGGAAATGAATAAACCGCCACATTTTCCCATTGAATTGTTCCCTCTTGAATACAACATAGTACCCAGCCTTACAGTGCAAAAATTAAATTTCGATAAATCCATTCATTTGTCCGCATGGTACTAGATAAGGCATGGTAATGACGTCCACTGTCTTTTTCATTTTGTGAAACTTTTTCAAAGATGTGAGGCTATGGTTATATGATTAAACAGATCATTTGCGTGGGAGTTACCAAAAGGAATGTTGCGACTTGATCGATTCTTCTCAAGTTTTATTAAGCATTATGAAACAATATAAAGGATGTCCCAACAAGAACGCAAGACTTAAAATGATACAGCAATTGAATTGTTTCTCTGGCTGTATGACATGTGGCGCCGTCTTGTTGAAACCACATGCCCTCCACATTCATTTCTTCAATTCTAGGCACAAAAAACTGGTTATCATTTCACGATACAGAACACCATTGACTGTTTGCGCTTGACATGCCTCATTATCATAAAAAAATGTCCAATGATTCCTCCAGCCCAAAATCCACACCACACAGTGACACGTTGAGGATGCATTTGCTTCTCGTGAATCACTCGATGATTTTCCTCACCCCAAATGCGACAATTCTGCCTATTGACGAAGCCATCAAGATGGAAATGGGCCTCGTCACTGAAGATGATTTTATCGGCACAATCAGCATTTTCATTTTGTCTCTCAAATACCCAATTAACGAACTCCCTTCTCTGTCCATGGTCAGCTGGCTTCAGTTCCTGAGTCAATTGAATTTTGTATGCCTGAAAATACAAATCTTTCGTCAAAATTCGCTGCTTAGTGGATTTGAAGACACCAATTTGCTGAGCTTGGTGTCGAATCGAGGTGGATGGAGTTTGAGCGACATCATCACGTACAGCTGCGACTTTTTCGGTCGACCGACCTGGACGAAGGCGCGTTGTTGTCTTTACATCACTAATAGACCCAGTTTTGGCAAATTTATGCATTAATCTCTTTACAGTTGACTCTTTTGGAGCATTATTGTGACCCCAAATTGTAACCGCAAAACTTTCACCATGTTGGTAAAACAATTTCACAATGAGAATGCGTTGTTCATTTGTGTAGCTCTCCATTTTTACTAACCTCGTACCTTCTACTAGCAAACAATAATAATAGTTCAAATGGCAACCAATGACACTTCGAATGGTGCCAAATTTAAATCTTGCGTTCTTGTTTGGACACCCTTTATTTAAAGAAAATCCTAGTTTGGTGGAGTTATAGCGGAAAAAATATTTTCAGAAAATCGTTTAAATATCTATTTTCATTTTCAGAAGGATCCATTTTCGCTCTTGGACCTCTCTCTCTCACTCTCTCTCTCTCTCTCTCTCTCTCTCTATCACTCTTGGCAGTTGAATTTTTGGAATTCGGCCAATTTGCATGGGAGATACCAGAAGGGGGGTAATGTCAAGACTATAATTATAATAATTATAAAAAAGTGGAAAAATCTCTCTACATATTAGTAAATATTTCACGAAGCAGAAAATAAAAATGAATGAGGGAAAAACACAAGCCATAATTTTCCTATTCAATGAATCGTCGAGACGAACCGCTTCAGCAACGCTCAACATAGGTGGCACAGATATTCTTCTGCAGAGTTCGGTCAAATACCTGGGCATAATATTGGACAAAAATTTGAACTTTAATAAACACGTGCTTCATGCTGCGGACAAACCTGTACGATGTGGCCAAGCATTATTCCCCCCGACCAATCGTAGATCCCAATAAAATACCAAAAATAAACTGATGTGCATTCGACCAATAATGACATATGGCTGTCAGGTCTGGTCTAAAAGATGTACCAAAACTCACTTAAAAAAACTTAAATTTATCCAGAATAAAAACCTAAAACAAGTATATGGCTTAAACAAGAGGTTTCCAACACTGATGTTGAACGTTTTAAGGAAGACATGCTACATAACTTTATTGCCAGAATAAATGATAAATTTAAAAACCAAAACAAGTTATTAACCCATAGACTGATAAGAACTTTAGAGGAACAACTCTGATATCTTTTATGAATTAATGCCGTTAACTAATGCTGTCGAAGTATTAAACTCAATTTTCTTTTTTTTTATGTTTGACTATTTAAAAAGGGTTTTTCCAATTTTTTTTTTCCTTTAACTGGCTTCTCCTTCATGGAAAACGATCCTTACTTGAAAAATACCTGCTGCAATACTTTTAGTTATATCTCAAAATTTGTAAATATTAAAACTTGTTAAATATTTTTTAAGTGTAAATATGATAGAAGAAATAATAATAAAACAAAAAAGGCTGTGATAAGCTTTAAGAAGCTTTATAAAGATTTGCGGTGTTTTGCTTGTCTTCCAGCCTGTCAGACAAGCGGACTTCGCCCAATCGCCTCAAAAAGTCATGAAAAACAAAATATACTTCTCACTTTAAATACTTCCTTCTGGGTGTTATATTTTTGCCGTATCAAATGATATATACCTTGATTCCTCCGGGAATAATAAACATCAAAATTTTCATCACGGCCTACTTGCATTGACATCATTTTTGCCTGCTTGTTTGACGTTTCATGACAGTTCGGACAGAAAAAATGACACATAGACGACCCATTTGATCAAAACAAAGGAACTGCATTAATACGGTAGTGACAACAAAATATTGATAGACCTTGTACATCCACATTTTGTTGTAGTTACCGGAAGAATTCAATTCCTTTAATTCAATGCAATCCATTTAATTCATTGTTTTTAAGGCATCTCTTCACTGGGGACTAGAGAACGGTTTGTGTTTTATTTTCATCGAATGTAAGAATCTTAATATTGAAATTATTACATATAACTGTTTTGAGTTCTTGACAGTTCAGTACAAATTAGTACAGAATATAACTCAAAACACTTCAAATAATATAATAAAACATTTCTAAGCCGCCCAAAAAACATTTTTTGTGGAGTTAAAGACACTTCTTTTTGAATTTATTAAAACCCAAAAATGGTTAAATCTGCAGATTTCCTGAACCAAAATAATTTGCTACAAACACTTTGCTCAAAGTCTACTCTTGAACTTCCTTGCCTCAATACAAAGACCGTAGCATTTAAAATCTTCTTCTAAAAAAATCCAGGCGAAAATTTAAGTAATAATTTATGTTAGTCAATATCACAGAGCATTAAAAGGTGGTAGAACCAGCACAGGCGAACCGATTTACGTAGGATTGCCTAAATTACTTCTGCGTTGGGGCAAAAGTATGATCAGCGCCAAAAAGGCGTGTTAGATTGCTAATTCTTACCAAATGATACCAAGGGTTAAAGTACAAAACAAGAGAAATTATAACTTTTTTAAGTTCTTCTTTCAGAAATTACAGAGTGACCACTGACTTTTGCTAAATCGATCAACTTATATGCGTAGTGCAACAGTAATACAGTCCCTTTTCATTCGAGAACTAGGTTTAATACAATTGAATGAAAGACAAGAAACCACGAATATTTGCGTTAAGTTACAAAAATTGTATGGGAGTTACCAGAGAGGGCGTGGTTATCCGGTCGACTTTTTCACATAATGTTTGGTAAAATTTGAAAAGAAAAACTAAAGTAGTTGCATTAGAGATTACCGGGAAAAATTAAATTTCGGTATAGTGATTAATTTTTATCTGAGGTACCAGAAGGAGTCCGCTAACGCCCCCGTTTTCATTCTCTAAGCTTTGTGAAACAAATACATGATGTGTGGCAAATTTAGCAGATGTCAGAACAATCGCTTGAAAGATGTGAAGTTAAAAATAAATTGGCTACATCGGTCATTTGTATGGAAGGTACCAGAAAGTTCTTAGTTTATCCCAAGTTTTACGAAAGCTATAAATCAAAGCAAATTATGAACTGAAGATGAAAATATGGATTTTGTCGAATCTGCAAATTTGAAGGATAGGTAAAACAACGAGCGTGATCAGGTGCTACTACAGTCCAGAAAATTCATTTAATAGAACAATAATTTTTTTTTTTTTTTTTTTGCGTTTATAGACCAATTCCCGGCAATTTCTTGACAAAATGTCCATATAAAATGTTAATTGAACTCAAATTTCAACAACACATTTCTCACACAATGGTTTTATCCATTTATCATTTATTTCCAACTTGATTTATATAAGTCAGCTCCTATTGTAAAAAAAAGGCGTTCGATTAAGTTCAATATTCATTTCTCATATATTTTGTTGAGCAACATTAAATTGTTCATTGCAAAATATGCTATTTTTCTTTTGTTATAGATTGAGAAGAAACAACATTTCACTGTATAGGGCCATCCATTTAGTGATTCCAAAACCGCCGGTCTGCCAATGCCGTCAGCTGTTAATTACTTGTCATCTGAAGTGTTGTTTATTTAGTGAAACGTTTGCCATTTACAAATATTGATTGTTTAACAACCGAAGAACGCGTAAAAATAGTTAAAACTTACTGTAAAAGTGGTGATGCATAAGTAGGCTTTCAATTGAAGAAAATTTCCTTCAGCAACGAAGTTCATTTCTCACTCGGTGGTTACATCAGCAAGCAAAATTGTCGCACATGCCGCTCGGAGAAACCAGTAGTGATTGTGGAAAAGCCATTGCATCCGGAAATAGTGACTGTTTGGAACGCACTATGGCCTGGAGGTGTCTTTGGGCCGAAAATGATGCTGAAAGAACCTCAAAAGAATCCACTGCTGCAACCAATCCAAAGACGGTCATTTAAAAGACATTGTATTTCGTATATAATAGCAAGGTCCAAACATTATAATGAACCAAAATTTTCATCGAAATCATAGCTATATTTCTATTTTATTTAACTTTACTTGTAGACAAGAAAGGGATAACCACATAATTCAAACAAAGTAGTTCATACTCGTATGTTATATCTTACACTTGGAAATACTTGTAAGAAAACAATCGTGACACGGGTTTGCCTCGCAGCTTTAATTTTTTATTCAATGCAGGAAATGGTCACTGCATCAACTTAATCCATTTGGTTAAAATCGTTTACATTAATCTGGCCTAAATTCAATATTAAATTTGAAAACTCCACAACATATTTCACAGTACTTGTAGTTTATATTCGGAAGCAACATCCAGCATACGTTTGTAAAAATACAGTCGTCAATGTAACATAAAATATATGTTATTTATACAAATTTATTGTATATCCTTCAATCATCAAACTATTTTCTAAACGTATTTTCCAGAAAATACGTTCCGTTCTCGCCGCGAATTCTCATTGTGTGACTAAGGATGCGAATTTGTGTTCTGAAAAGACAAAAAATGGAGACACACCAGGAATATACGATGGTTGCTCGATGATAGTTTTTTAAATTTTATCCAAAAAGTAGTTCGAAATGGTGCCTTAGCTTGCACTTGCAATCATTGAATTTTCTTTCCATAAATCTGGCAAAAGTTGAGGCAGCAAATTTGTCGGTTTTTTCTTATTTTTTTTTTATTTACCTCTGATACTCTGATAAGATAAGAATTAAAGAAAACAATCAACTTTACCTTAAGGTTTAATCGAGATTGACGAAATTTTTTCCGGTTACAGCATCATTCGAAACCTTTTTTGAGTGGATTCCATATTAAGCTCAAAAAGCCATATCCCATTGCCAATAAAAGTGAAATTGACTCCTTTTGGCATTTCCTTTGCGTGATTGAGTTTTAAAGAAGATACCGGTATTTCAAAACTGGTTGAGCGTCAGTGCATTTCATACTCAAACAATAATACAAAATGGTACGAAATGATTCATGAGACACAGAATATTCAGCGGTTATATCTGTCAAATTATGATTTTCAGTCACGATTTCCTTTAGTTAGTTTTTCGATGTTAACTTCTGTTGTAAAAGGTGATTGCCGATCAGAGCGAGGTAAATCTTTCACCACATCTCAACCGCTTTCGAATGCACTGTACCACTCATATTCACGTGTTTTTCTTAAAGTCGATTCAATGTAAGTCTTTTGTAATATTCTCTGCAATTCAATCGTATATGTAATTCTAATTCAATACAAAATTTAAGACAAATTTTTTAATTCGATGTTTGTACATATTATGAAAACCACAAAACACTTGAGATGAACAGACAAAATCAAGGGGTGTAAATAAGCTAGATGATATATCCAGTTGAAAATCTGCGTCAGTAATGACGACAGTTTTGCTAACTTGGCGACAAAAAGAATTTTGACAATCTCTTTTTTAAACGGCTTTTTTTAATGATCAATCATTTTTGCAGAAAATATAGCGATTTTGGATCTATAAAAATGTATGCAGATTTAATAATGCCAGCGTCATATTTATGCTTATGCTTTTCTCTAGTAAACATCGCAATAATTGGCTAAAATTTTTTATTTTGTTCATTATTTCAGTTATTAAAGTAATTTGTTGGTCACCCACTCATTTCATGCTTCAAACCCTTTGACTAACTTATCATGCCCCTCTTTTTGTCTTACATACGAGTATAGGAGTGGTGATCTCCAAGAAGGAAACTCAAATATAGAAAAACTATTTTTAGCCACAATACTTCATGGTTTAAACCTTAAACAAAAATGTTTCCAATTTATTACACTCAAACTAAGGAAATTATTGTAGTCAAGGAACACGGAATCAAATGCAGTATTTTTTTTTCTCTTCTCCTATAAATAGCTGCAAGAGATACAACAAAAACTACAATATTAATGTAATTGAAGAAGTATGAGGAGAACCAGTCGTTGGGAATGGGAAACAATTGGAATAAATGTACCCTGGAGTCCAATAATTTACGTTGTGACGTTGTATTGTGCAACGTTGTTGGGGCATCAACATCTTTTCGAAGTAAATAAAACAATTTCTGCTTGCGCACTCAGCAAATAGAGAAGTGGAGCCACTAAGGAGCATCCACTTTCAGCGTAATGAAAATTTAAAAGAAACATATTAATTGCGAACAATCTGTACAGTGACCTCAAAAATGATGGTAAGCAATTATATCGTAGAAGAGATTGAACATCATCCAAACAAATATTACCCAGAAAATTATGCAAATCAAAATATCTCTTGCAAATTTTGGATGATATTTTCTTATATGAACCCAGCAAAAAAAATGGAAGCCATTCAAAAAATTATATTTTCTCCACTTCCACAGATTCAGTCCATGCATATTTATCACCTCCAACTAAGCAGTTGTCAACTAATTTTAAAACCACCGTAGTGAAAAACTGGTTTTATCTTTATCATAGATTCCGAACAATTAAAATGAAACATGTTCTAATGAAGCACTCCAAAAACTATTTTTAAGGACATAATATGCTCCGATGACTTAATATTCGACAGTAGGCCTAAAGAAACTTCTTCTAAAGTTTTTTCGGGAAAAAAAATTTATGAATCCTGTTTTATGTGAATGCCGATATGCTAAGTTTGTCATTCTAATTGTAAGAGCTATAAATACTCAGAGGCTAAATAAAGCGTATACATTTCTGTCACTAAGAATGTCGGTCCCCAACACTGTGGACTGCAATCCACGATAGAGCGTGGGTGAACTTCGGCCGTATGAAAAATTAAGTACTCTTTTAATTCAGTGTATACCTACTCGGTTTTTTCTTGTAGAAAATAACAAATCTATCGTGAATTACGGCCAGAATTATAAGAAACTGACCTTTAATCCAAATGAAAATATAATAAAAAAATCCATTTTTTAATAATGGAAATTTGATTTGAATTTTCATTACACCCAATTCATTTTCTAATATATACAGAAGAGGCATCAAACAATAGTGCTTCCCGCCTATGACAACCCTGTGTTAATGTTGTTGATAATTACGCAATTTTTCACCACTTCTTTATCACAAATTGTAACGAAAATTTGCTTCTTTGGATGCGCTTCTTTTGCTGGGAAGTATCGATATAATATCGTAGTAATATTTCCTTCCATATCGGCTTCCTTTTTTTTTTTTGTTTTTTTAACATGAAACCTGGTCCACAAATGTAACAACAAAATATGCCTTTAACTGCCGATTATATTATATAACCAGCACAGAAATCTTAGCCAGATGAACTGATTTGTAAGCAACCTCAATCTGTGAGTCCTTTCGGATATTAAACATATTTAATTTTGTAATTTGTGCAAAAAGACCAATGTCCGAAATATTTATTATGCAATGTCAATGTCCCATTGACAAAATTCGGGTTCCAAATAATGACGCAAATACTATTTAAAATTATTTCTTATTAAATTGGTAAACCAGAGACGTAAAACAAGAAAGCGCCAAATGAAGAGATTTTATGCACAAATAGATGAACATTAAACAGATTCCGATGATATTGTAAAAATCAGTATAGAAATTTTAGTCAGATGAATTGACTTACATTCTTTGGCGTTCTTACAAAGTGATTCGAAGCTCCAATAGGGGAGTTTTGAAAATCTATATACTCTCAATTAAGGTACAATATGAAAAGGAATAAGCTTAATGTTTTCGCTTATAAATTATAGGGAGACTACTGATTCTTGACAAATCGGCTCGTGGTGATGCAGTCAATTTTCATCCGTACATTTAAGTTTACAACAGTCTGATGTGTACTGTATTGTGCTGAATCTACAGCAGAAGAAAGAGTTTCTAACCCGGAATTGCGGCGAAGACGTATCTGTTTCAACAGCATTTGGCTCCAGCAAGATGGAGCAACTGTATACATAGCCAGACCGATTATGGTGGAGCTCCAACGAAAATTCCCGAACAAATTTATATCCAGAAACTCCACTCTTCGCTGGCTTCCAATGTCGTCTAACCTACCTGTAAATGCAGCAGATCTTTTTTTATGGGGTTATATCGAGCAAGAGGTGTGCGAAACGAATTCAAGGACTTTGAATCTGACTAAATTGAATCAGCCCATTAAAACAGTAATTGAGGAGATCTCGACTTCAACCCTACAGACCGCAGTGAATAATTTTCTGATCAGGTGTCCCACATACATGGAATTTATTTATGGCGTATCATCTTCAAAACCAATAAGTTATATAAAATATAGTGGACCGCCAGGTTTCTTATCAATGCTGAGAATTAAATCACAGCAAAAGGAGTAAAATTATAACTTACTAAACTTTATAACTTACAGTTATTATCTATAGTTTACATTTTTTCGCTAAGAAATTATAGAGAAGTCATAGATTTTTGCAAATCGGGTACTTTATATGTGAGGTACCCTAATGAAAGCGGTAGTGCAGAAGATTTTCATTCATTTCAGTTTGGTAAATGTCTGATGCTTGTTAAACTATGGAGAATTTAGTACAATTTAGTACATTTAGTACAATTTAGTATTACAGTTAACGAGTATTTGAATTTTGTAAAACCGGTCAATTCGCATAGCATTTACAATACCCGGCAAAATGTTAAACTGTGCCAAGTTTTATATGTTTATAAAAAGTATTTGATCAGGAGACATATGGTACTTTAGAAGCTTTTTATCGGATATTACATTATCGGCTTTATCAAATTACATATACAGTCATTACAACGGTCTATATCTTTCATTCAGTAGAATCAAATTGAATTAAATTTAACACACATTAAAGATTGGATAAAATAGGTTCTTACAAGGAAAATGGAGAGTATTTCGACCCATATAGTTTTATATTTTCCTAACTTGATATATAGTAAAGTTTGTCACGCATTACGCTTTTAACACATTCAGGTAACTGCCATATAAATATACCGATGTATCGAGATGAAATTTTTCTGATACAAATATGAAATAAGAATGAAACTATCGACAGGATTACGACTATCTATGGTGGTACCCCATATAGATGGTGTGTTAAAAAAATAAGTGAATTTTCATTTTTCTCAAAAAATATTCATTTATCAATCTACTTTCTATTTCTATTCTATCTCCTTTATCTCCTTCAAAGTAGTCCCCTCAGATGTAATACATTTGTAATACATTCTTTACAAATAATCTCTCACAAGCAAAGATGAATGAGCAGGTGCATTATCATGATGCAAAAGCCATGAATTTTTTTTCCCACAATTCCGGGCATTTTTTTCATGTTGCTTCACGCAACCGGCGCATAACTTCAAGGTAATACTCCTTATTTACCATACGACCTTGTGGTAAGAATTCCTGATGCACTAAGCCATGGTAATCGAAGAAAACAATGAGCAAAACCTTGTCATCGAACTTGGCGTGCTTTTTTTGTTCTTGGCTCGCCTGGTCTCTTTCAATGTGACGATTGGGCTTTGGTTTCGATGTCATAACCATATACCCATGATTTGTCACCAGTTATGACCCTTTTAAGAAAATCTGGATCATCGTTGACGTTATTCAACAATTCCAGCGATATTGTTTTTGGTCAAAATTCAGCAATTTTGGAACGAACTTCCCTGCCACATGCTTCGTGCCCAAAATTTGGGAAAAGACTGCATGGGATGGGCCAACCAATATGCCGACATCCTCACTAACTTCCCTAATTGTGATTCGACGATTCTCCACAACAATTTTCTTCACTTTCTCAACATTTTCATCGGTTGTTGATGTGTTGATTCACATCTTCTCGACCTTCTGTGAAAAGCTTGTATCACTCGTAAACATTTGTTTGACTCAGAGTACTCTCACAGTATGCCACTGTCAACATTTTAAGTGTTTTTGAGCACTTAACTCCATTTTTTACACAAAATTTGATGCAACTTCTTTGACCCATTTTTTCGATAGCAGAAAATCGTCGAACACGTAAAACACTTGTCTTATTTACGCCTCTCACAAACAAACTAAACATGCTATATGGATAAAACCAACAGTCAGCATACAAATGATTGATTGAAAGTATTGCCCATCGCTAGCTACTACTTTTTCCCATCTTTTTGGCTAAGCTCGAATTCCGTCACGGTAAAACTGTTCATCCTTTGAGGCTATCCACGAATCTAGACATTGGTTGATCTCGTCATATGAGCGGAACTGCAGACGGCGCAATATCTGGAGAATATGGTAGACGGGGTAAGACTTCCCATTTCAGCATTTCCAGGTAAGTTTTAACGGACTTGGCCACGTGAGGCCGAGCATTGTCATGCTGAAGAATCGCTATTCCCATGACTTTCTTTGCTTTGGATTGCTGTAATGAATCAATTTTTCATCACCCGTTACAATATTATGAAGAAATTCCTTCCTTTTTTGTCGCTGAAGCACTTGGCCATAGCCGAAAAAACAACGCTCAATGTTTCTTGGGTTCAACTCATAAGGAATCCAAGTTCTTTGCTTTTGAATTATTCCCAATGCATGCAATCGCTTGAAAATGGTTTAGTGGATAACTCCTAATACTAAAGCAAGCTCTATCTGCGTTTAATATGGATCCCCATAAAGCAATGTCGTTAATTCAGCGTCTTCGTCAATGTTTCACTTAAAGAACCATCTTCGTAAACGTTTTGAAGCTCTCGATGAAATTCAGCCGTCGTTTCCTTCGATTGAAAGAAGAAAATCAATACTTCCCACATATGACGGTTATTTGGCACAAAATCATACATACACATCAAACACATACACATACACACAATTAAAAGAATATGACGTCAAAAATCACTATTGTGTCGAGGCCTAAGCTTGGCTCAGTCTAGTGTGGTTTATGGGCTGGTGGCATCATCGGTCCATTTTTCTTTAAAGGCGACGTGAGAGAAACGTTACCGTCAACGGCGAACGATGTCGAGCCATGATGCACGATTTTTTTTTTTTTGCCCTAATTGGCTGAGTTGAACTTGGTTGACCTGTGGTTTCATCAGGACGGCGCAACATGCCACACTGCTCGTAAAACAATGGATACGTTGAGGGATGAATTTGGTGAGCAGCTTATCTCTCGATTAGGCCCTGTGAGTTGGTCCCCAAGATCTTGCATTTTAACGCCCCTTAATTATTTTTGTGGGGTTATGTCAAGCCGTTACTTTTTGTGGACAAGCCGAACACTATTGAAGCCTTACAGAATAACATAACACGCGTTATTCGTGGAATACAGGCCGAAATTCTTGAAAAAGTGACGAAAAAGTGGACCTTCCGGACATGTTCGTTAATTCGAATAGGAAGGACTTCAGAGAGTTATAATTCTGGACATTTTGAGACGGAGCCGCGGACAACATTTACATGAAATTATCTTTAAAAATTAAATGGCAAAGACCAATTTATAGATTCCAATAAACAATTTTAATGTAAGATGCAAATTTGAGTGTTTTATTCGTCTCAAAAAAAAAACTACGATTAAAAAATTACTCTTTGGTTTACGACCAATT
>JAHXMU010029064.1:0-19380 GCA_019455685.1 Philornis downsi | reverse complement strand
CTCGATAGTAGTGAGTGTTAAATTACGGAAATGTCAATTTTTTTTTTATATTTATATCACAATGGGTGATTCAATATTTTTTTCGAAGTGAGGACAAAAACCGGTACAAAAATTTCAGTAAGGGAAACTGATTGACATAAATACGAGCATACTTTTAATTTCGATAAATCGGTGAATTTGTATCAGAAGTACTGAATTGTGTGATCCAATGGCATTCATTTTCGCTCTTGAAACTTAGTTCACTAAAGGCTTGCCGTTTGCCAAACTTGACTGAATTCAGTACAGTGTTTTGAGGATTATATCGGCATTTTAAGCCCACCATTTACTGCGTTTGCCCTTTATAATGAATAAGGAGTTGCAATTGGAAAATTCGGATAGTTTGTATGGAAGGTATCAGTATCAGAGTTGATATAACTCATTTGTGGTCTAATAAAATATACATTTTAAAAAAATTCATAAAGACTTACGGCTGGTGTCGTGTCAGCCAATCGACTTTATGTTCACGAAAAAGACACTTCGTAATTTAAATGCATCCTTTCGGGTGTTACGTTATTTGCCGTATCAAGTGGTATACACGACCATTTCATCGGTCATTTAACAAACGAAAAACGCCTAAAATGGTTAAAACTTACTGCAAAAGAGGTTATTCGAACTTGGTTCAATAGACTGATTTTTGTTTTATTGCATGAGAAGTTTCCAAAAAGCGTAATTTCACGTTTTGTTGACGTCAATTGGCCACCAAGATTATGCGATTTGGCGCCGTTATACTTTTTTTTTTTGAGTGGCTACGTGTTTACTCAGATAACTCTCAACCGTACCGCTGGAAATGTACGAAAACCAATTTAGAGGCAATTATTTAGATGATATTGTATTTCGTACATAATGGCAAGATTTAAAAATTTTAATGACATAATGTTTCATCGAAATCATAACTCTTTTTGTGTTTTATTTAACTTTACTTGAAAACGAAAAATTGATAAAACTGTATAAAAACTACGAGAGTATGTTTTAAGTTTTATTTATTGTTTAACACGTAATAGTTATTTCCAGGATGCAACTCCTAATTCTTAGAATTACAAAATATTTGCAAACACTTTTAAGATAAATATAGGTTTCCATAAGTTTTTTTTTAGATTTATTTCTCTTACAATTCGGACAATTTTAGGGAACTTTCAGTTTTAAGCAAAGAAAAGCAAAGAGTAGATGGGAAAAATATTCATTGCCTACAGATATCTATGCCCAATGCACAAAAATTGAAAAAAAAATTGAAACGATTCATTCAATCGTGTAAAAGGCTTGCGGTTTGCGGTTCATTCAGTCATATAGAAGGCTTAAGTTTGCAATTGTTAAACGTAGTCCTGCCTCGTAAATATCACAAAAATTACTATAATATAAAATTCCTAGACGAGGGGTGACTTAGGAATGATTTCGGTAAATATATGTATGTTTTATGTATGATTAATTTTGTTCCTTTAGTCCCAAACATAGCAAAGCCCTTTCCCGCTACTCATATACTTATGTAAAAAGTAAACAAAAGCGTGGGATGATGAGAGAAAAAAATATATGGGCCCGTCGTCGTTAACGGAGAGTATCGGCGTCGCATGAACAATGAGCTGTATGAGCTATATATCGACATCGTCGTGCTCAAACGCAATAATATGAAGCGTTTGCGTTGGCTGGGTTATGTTGTGGGGATGGACCCAAATGCTCCGCCACGGAAAGTTTTCGACAACAAACTCGATGGACGGCGCAAAAGAGGGTGACCGAAACTCCGTTGGAAGGACCAGGCTTTGAAATACTGGAGAAGCTTGGTGTGACGAATTGGAGGAGAAACGCAGAAAATCTAAGTGCTTGGAATTAGTTTCTACGGGCGGCGTATAAGATAGATAAGGATATCTATTCCAATCGTCGCTTAAGATGAAGATATTCCAACACATAAGTTGCAGTGACCTGAATAGTTATCCAATATTTTGCTCTATTAATTTTTCTCAAATTTGAGAAAATCGACCGCCCCTTCTGGTGGCTCTCTTACAAATTACCGATTGAACCCATATATTCTTATGTTCTTACCTTCTACAGAGGTACATTAAATTCTGTAAAATTTAGTGCACGTTAAGAATTTGCTGATACTTATTTAATCATTAAAAAGTACTGGGATTGAGCTAATTCATATTTCTTGATTTCTTTAAATTAATTAAGCTCAATAATAATCAATAATCAAGAAGTTTTTTCCTGAATAAAAAAGTCAAAAAATAAATAATGCGTTATTAATAACATACAAAATCAAATGAATAATTGGTAATGTTGAGTTCATATGTATAAAAATAATGAACCGCCGGTTATTGTAACCAGGATTAAAAACTACTACATTTTCCTCACTTCATTACCTAAAAGTAAGAAATTCTTTGATATATATTAAATAAAGAACAAACTTACTGAATGATTAGTCTTCATTACTTGCTAACTATGACCAGTTCGCAGGTCGAAGTTAACAGCTGTAATCGTGTCAAGGAAAGTAACTGTTGTCTGCGGAAGCCAAAGCAATCGTACTGGTAGTCGCAGTTATGATTACAAATAACTGCAGAAAGTTAAATTTACCTGTGAAACACTAATTGGTGGGCCGATATTTCTAATGCACTTTCAATATTATTTCAATCTGAAATGAATTAAGAACAAAATAACTTTTGAAATTTTATTATAATTTGCATACAAAAATGTAAGAAAAATGCTCTAACATATATAACGGAACGGAATGTCTAATTGCAACAATTATCTCACTTTTGACGTTTCTAACGAGTTTGCATATAATAATGTCTTTCCATGTAAGTGAAAATTATTAAAAAATCCCAAAATTGCTAAAATACAGCACCCAACTATGAAAATTATCCATAATTGCTCTATACCGCATGACTCGTCAATGTTGCAGAATGTAATATCAAAACCTCTAAAATAATATAAGTTCTAAGATACCAATATGTTCAGTTTATCTCAATTAGAAACTCGGGAAATCGAAATTATTTTCGCTCTTGCACTATCCATATGAAAGTTATTTAAGTGTTTGAACTTTGTATCGTATTGAGACGAGTTTTTACTAAATTTTGAAAACCCATTGTTAATGCGGGGGGTTGATCGGACAGTGTTTTTATTACATGTGAAAGAGAATGAGAAAAACGGGGGGTTAGAGAGTGTATAAATCGAATAACTTCAATTTATTGGCAAGGTTTTACCTTTTATTTCTGGGGTTTACAAAATGAAGATTATTTTACCAAGCAGGGACTTTAAACGTTCAAATAAGTAGTTTATATGTCGAGTGTAAAATGAGTACTGATACTTGGGCAAGAGTTAGAAGACCGCTTTATTACACTGCTAGAATGGTAGAGTCAAAGCTTTTTTCCTAACCGTGCTGGGCGTGTACTTAAAAATTAAAACTTACAACTATCAGGGTAAGGAAAACTTGTGCACGTAAACACCCATGTTGTAGGCACCATATAAATGAAGCCTCTGCCAGAAGTCAAAAGTCTCCCTTTCCAAGTTATAGGCAGATTTATACTTTAGTGATGGCTGCATATACACAGGGTGGCGCATGAATTGTGCGACGGTGTAGCAGTAAATGTAAATGGGAACCGTTATTTAAAGATGTAACAGCATTTGGCTCGGACATGGAGCAACTACACACATAGCCAGACCTCCAACAAAAATTCCCAAACAAATTAATATCCAGAAACTCCACTTTCCGCTGACCCCCAAGGTCACCTTTTTTTGTATGGAGATATGTCAAGCAAGAGGTTTACAAAACGAGACCAAGGAATTTGACTAAATTGAATCAGTCTATTAGAACAATGAATAATTTTCTGATCAGGTGTCGCACAAACGTGAAATGTCATTTTCAATCTATCATCTTCAAAAATTAATTAAATACACAAAATAAAATTGAAATTTCTATACAATAAAAAAATAAATTAAAAGAAAAAAATTATTTGAATTTCCTATTGTAGCCCAATTGGTGCGCCACCGTGTATTTGCGATATTTCGCTTTAAGCCATTTTCACAACAGTATAGTATCGAAGTATTTTATTTCCCATTTCGCATATATTTCTATCCGTCAGAATGTCTAATTGCAAGCAATTAAACTTACATGAAGCATTTATGATCTCCTCCCTCTACAGTGCCATATAAAAACTGGCACAGCAAGGGCAAACAACTAACGCATTTGCTATTGCTGCGAGTATCTCTATATATATATATGAAGTGTAGTAGAAAGAAACCCATAATTTTTCTTTGACATGATAATTTCATTTGGTATAATCAGAATGATCCGATTTGTAGCAAATACGAGTATACACTATTTTGTTGAATAACTTGCTACCATTTTGAAGGCAATTCAGTTACAACTCTCTGAGCAGAAATCCTCGTTTCTATTTGCAAAAAGCTTGGACAGTCAAGTTTCACAAGCTTCTCCTAAGGAGAATTTTTCATCAGCAAAATCATTCGTTGTAGGCAGCTACAGGTGGTAATCACTTCTTGCTGGTTCCGAACTATAAGATGAATGCATAAGCAACTCTGATGGAACACAATTCTTTTTTTTTTTTTTTTTTTTTTTTGACCGAAGGTGGAGCATCTGATCAATACCTTCCTTCAAACCGTCCAATTGTTGTCAATATAGATCTGATTTAAGACTTTGACCATAGGGAAGCAATTCATAATAGGTGATTCCCTGCCTATCCCTCCAAATACATAGCAAAACCTTATTAATCGTAAGTCCTGCCATGGCCTTCGTTTGCACCGACCTTTTGTGATATCACCACAACCTTTTTTGCTTGCTGTTGAAATAGTTGAACCACTTTTCATCACCAGTCCCCGTCCGCTTCTTAAATCGGTCAAATTTGTTTTGACTCAGCAGCGATTTACAGATGGAAACTCTGTCCATTAGATTTTGTGCATTAACTTGTGTGGTATCTATACATGGAGACCCTTTCTGTATCCTACATTATTCATGTGACTCCAAACGACTTTTTTTGTATAATGTTCAGCTGTTGGGGCTATCGATACAGTGCTTATATGATGGTTCAACTTGAGGATTTCCAGTTTGACATGAAAATTACCGGAACGGAAATCTAAATTGCCGAAAATTGGATGATACAGTATCAGGACCATAAATAATACAAGTCACATTTTCAGCCGTTCGGCTTGCGTTTTCGCCTTTAACGACACTTTCGGCATTTGGTCTTTCAAATCTTGGTTCATCTTGTACGTCAAAATTATGGGAATGGAACTCAAAGTTGCACGAGATTGGCTGTTATAGCATCGGGACTATACATACTTTCAGACGTCTGACTTACATTTTCGTCTTTATCGAAGAAAAATTGTAAAATGTGTTGTATTTCCTCTTCGCTGGTGTCCATCTTTGATGAGCGCTCAAACAACATTGAGAGCAACAATCACGACATTGTCTGAGAAATTGTTTGAGTACGAAATCTTATGTTTCTAAAGCCATTTAACTTAATCCAGTCCCACTAATACAACGCGAGACATAGATTACTATTGGACAAATAATGGATTTCTTTTTACTATATCACATATATGCATCGGGTTTTCGCAGTCAGCAGTCTTTTTCTCGAAATTAATATTTCTGTCATCTTTGGCCATCTTTTAGTCATCTTTTTAGCCAGCAACGCGATCGAAACTATTTTATGTGTTTGCTGATTTGACTTGGTTTTGATTATTTTCAGTGTCAGAAGAAAAGTTAAAATTGTTGGCAGAAAATGTATTATGGAGTCGTTAAATATTGCTTAATTTGTATTTATTGTTAATAATTTTTAGCCTGCAATTTAAGCCGAGATTCTAACAAATGTGTACTTAATACGTTTCTACTGTTGTTTTCTGTCCCTGTTCGTTGTGTACAAGAAATTAACAAATTACTATTTGCGATCCCTGGCATAAATACGACGTTTTTATTTATGAATGACAATAATGAACTACGTTTGCGATGTATGAGATAAAAAAAAAACACAATTGCACACATTGGTCAGGCTAATACGGAATAATATATGAAGAAGGGTGCTCAACTGAATGAGCTAAAATTAAAAAATCCCCTCTGAAAAATTCTGATTTTTTTTGTTTTGTTTTATCAAAAACCTCAATGAGCCAAGGAACTTACTGAAATAATTGTTTTAGAAATTCAAATTAATTCTTAATCTAATTTATGCAATATTATTGTTACGGTTTGCAAACTAGTTCCCTGCTCGCACGCGCTGCTTAGGCAGCCCGTCATGTGATATGAATGATATTGGATTGAAAAACATTCACAAAAAATTCATAATTGATTTTATTCCATATTGTTTAGTTATTTTGAGAGGTGAGAATTTTGTTTTCGGTGTGAGTTATTAAAAAACATGCAATTAAATTAAATTTATGAAATTCATTAAAGAAACAAATTCTAAGGAATTAAAGGAAACATTTGATATGTGAGTAAATATTTATATTAAATAGTTGGTACATATTCCAAATGACTTGAACGATTTAAAGACAGCGTTTGAAATGATGATATTGCATAACTTAAAATGCGCCAGCACTGTCGAATATCAGAATGAAATTTTAATTTTCATTTAGTTGGCCAAATACGAAGTAATTAATAATAAGGGAAAGTGAATATTTCCAAACATGTAAATTAAGTAGTAGTAGTAGGGCATATATGATGGATTGATAGTAATAATGGTCTGACTTACTGACATGTGCAACGGAGGTCTACATATGCAATTTTGTTAACGCCACCATTTTCATATTATGTTCCAGCCCTAAATTTACTACTATTCTAAACAGATTAGTTTTTCTTAATAAATTTACGCAAGCATTTCATATATCAATAGAGCGCATCTTAGGTCCCAAAAATCAGTCTTTTTGGGTAAGGCAATTATTGCCCTCATAGCCTTATAGTGCATCATAACTTATGATTCTTGTGATACTTTGAGCCATAAAAGATGTAATGCCATGTAAGAGGTCATTTTATGCCCCTTCTGACTCATAATATATCGACTTATGTAATGGACGATGCTGAAAAAACGCTAAAACGGCAACAATTTATCCAAGACTCGAACCAAATATTATTACAACTGTTTTCGAACAGATGTGTGACTTCTGTTTATCACAGACTTGTTTTGTCAGCAGTGACATAAACAACGATCACCTGATTTATGTCAACTCTTCTTGCATCGACAAGAAATGAAAACCTTTCCTTTTTGCTGACAATCCCGAGGAGTGAAGACGTGCTCATAATTAATCTCTTCACTTAGAGGTTAATAAATAGAGAAATAATAAGATATAACCAAAATTGAAAGATGCATTACGCAAGTATTTGTGATAACGAAAGCTGCAGCGTCCAGCAACCCAGCATTTTTGCAGACGGGCTCGACGCTTACCAAACATTAAAAGCCCTAACTTATCAATTAAAGCAACTTGTGGGAATTTTTGTTGCAATTATATGTGGCGAGAATTAAGTTCAGCAACACTTAACCAAGTTTTTCCACCTCTGAGCACCTCGGCAGCAAAATTTGGCGGAAAATGTCTGGAACTTCCATATACGCCTGTCCAAGATCAGGGACAAGACATTTTCAACACAACATATTGTTTAACAATCACGATTAAAAATTAACGTAAAAAAAACAAAAAAAAAAACTTAACCTAAAAAAAATTAACCTACAATATCATGCTTCAAACTTATTCTACAAAAACAACCTAAAGAGATATGTTGAAAACAGTCACAAATCATGCTAAAACTTAACCTAAAAATATTCTCTTAAAATCAATTCGCCATAATGTAATTTTTAAATTCATTTAAAATCTCTAAAATTTATTTAAAACTTTCTTATTCTAATAATGTTTAAATTTTTAACTAATCAAACCCTAAGCACAGGACCAACCAACATCATCATTTGCATCAATTCTATAATATTTAGTTTCCATCACAACCATCGAACCTATGGAGGCCTTCATCGATCATCGAGCTGGTGAGTAAATATTTAAAAATTATTATTATAAAAAGTATTATTAAAAAATCGCTGATTATGGTTGTCTAATTGCTTCGACGATTGTGAAGAATTGTGCGTAAAATGAATCGGTTTTTGTAAAATGATTTCTTTTCTAGATATATGCATATATTTGTAAAATTAACTTATCCTAACTTAAATCTATAAATAATTTAACTTAAAATTAAACAACTTTAAATATGAATTCAAAGATTAAATGAGTAAATTAATTTGCTAAAAATGAAGTGTTAAATTGATCAGAAAGTGTTTCCAATCGAAAGTTTGGTAGTGTTAGTTTAACGAATCAGGGGTTCTGGAAAACCATTTAAAGACAGAACCATGGTTTGGGAGGGTTTAGAGAAGAATATCTCAGAACATCGACGAGATATAATGCCAGAAAAAATATGAATGTTGCATAGTCTTATATTCATGACTACTAATCGGGTTTTGTGTGTTTGAGTAGCCATGCGGCCCTCGTTTAATCGTAAATTTAGTTTCAATAGTTTAAACTTTTTCTTTAACTAACTAAAAAGGGAGTCTGTAATATTTTTTTTCTGTATCAATTTTTTTGTTTAAAAAAGGACGAGAACCCCCCGCGCGACTGAAGCTAGTACTCAATGGCTTCCTTAGTCCTCTTTTTTCAAATTCTCATTACACCAGCATTATATCAGTGCATGTTACATATCACTTACTTCGCTTATCCAATCCAAATCTAGCTTTCTCGTATATGTAAGTTATTATTCGTATACTTCTGTAACATAAATTATGACCCATTACATTGGCTTGCAATGCTGATCGATTTGCAGAAATATTATCTTTTCTCAGCAATTTTCAATTGAACTTCAACCTGGGAAAAATAGACCAAGTAACCTGGCCCACTTCGGTATCTCCTGTACAAATGGCCGATTTAACACATATATTCTTAGCTTCACATATTGCAAGAATTTACACTGAATTTAGTCAAATTTGGAACATATCATCGTTGGGCTAATGCAATTTCAAAAACGGAAATGGAGGGCTTCACCACAACCCTATTGATACTTCCTATACCAATATAAACCCAAAGTTTAATTTTTTCAATCGTTAATTGCAATTATTTAAATTTTTATTAATTGCACTGCATTATAATGCTTGGTGAAATTTAAAAAGATCGACCAGATAACTACAACGAGACGTAAATTTGAGGTCCGTCATTGCAGTGATGTAGATGTGATGATGCCTCTTACAAACACACATATGTAAACAAAACAGTTTGAACGTAATATTGAAGTTACGCACGTGTGACTGGTGGACTACAACCGCCTATACCATTCATTAATATAATCTGAACCTTCGGCAAACTAAATTTTATTCGAGTCTCAAAAACGCAGTCTCAGGTAACTCTCGTACCTAATTTAACACATATAATTCATAATTGCACATAATTGCTCTAAATTCAGTATAATTTATCACGAGCATTTAGTAAAATTGTTTTTGCGGAAAGAAATGGACTGCATTGACGCGCCCTTTAGGATAGAAATAAATTGTCTTGCATTTCATAAATGAGACATGGGAGAGCTTCCTATCGCTCCTTAGGGCACCACACGTAATAATTGACCAATTTAACAAAAATTAGAAATCCCTCTTTAGTTACTATACATATGACTTCAGAACGATATACTTTCGCCTCTTTAGTGATGCTTTAATTTAGAGTATTTTGTGATAAGAACGTTGTAATTTACCACATTCTTTCTAATACATTTCACACTTTGGCACCAAGATTGAAGGCATATGCAAATAAGTTCATCTGACTGAAATTTCTGTTTTGATTCCAAAAAATTTGCATTTTTCAACAGTAATAATTTTTTATTAAAAAATTACATGAGTTGGTCCTTTCTCACATCTAGTAGCAATTGCTAAATACAGCATTATTGAAAAAAATATTGAAAATATTCTTTATACCATATAATATACTGGATTCAGTCCTTTTATGGGAATTTTTTTTTTTTTGCTGACTCAATTTGTAATACCTTTGGTTTACAGTGTACAGAACAACGCACCAACACATAGCCAGATATGTCGGATTGTCGAAACCTTAATCGTATCATATATTGAATTAGCTTTTTTCAGTAAAATTATTTTTTTTTTTTTTGTTATTTTTCTGATAAAAAAGTACACGCGATTGGATGGTCATTTCCACGGTCTATGTGCTATGTGTGTGGGAAATGAGGAAATTCCTAATTTGGTCACTCTGATTGTTATTCCCTTGGGAGTAACCAGATCCCTCTGCAGAATTTTTCAAGCAGCTCACAAATTCCGATCTTCGGGCAATTATTCCCTGGGAATGCCATCAGACATCCATTTGATGGTAGCTAAAGTGAGAAGGCGACTAGTTGAGAAACCTAAATGGCATGATAACACCGATGCGTCTTAGGCCAGTAGGTAACTTCTGTTACTGAAACCCAACATCAGCCTAGTGGTCGTTGGCAGCCCCAACAATAGGATCGGATGCAGTGGCCTGATAAGCCGTTCAACTTAAATAAATGTTATCATGAAAATAACGAAGAAAATAATGTGCTACTAAAGTACTTTAATTTCAACTGCTTTTAATTAACGAATATATACCTACAGTAAATTTAATTTTTCATTAGGGAGTTTCAGTTTCAGTGGGTTAATTTTCTTGTTATGAAATTTTGGACGCTGCTACAATTATTAATCCCAATGTTCCCCACTGGTTAGGACATTGTTACAATTTGTTACGATATTTGTTCACTTGTGCAATCGCTATGTATCTCGATGGTCTTAGCTACGTCATTATCGGAATTTAGATCATACAGCTCAAAATGAACACTGTGTGGTAACACTACCAAAAACCCCTACGACCGCATCATCTGCTTGCCCATATGAGTGCAGATAGTTTGTTGAAGTTGTACTATTACCCTTTCCCAAAAATAGACAAGTTTGTTTTGCAATTTGTTCATTAAAGTCCGAAACAATAATGGAAAAATATTTAAGATAACCGTACACTTTTTTTGTGAATAGAATTCTGATATACGAGTATAAGGTATAATATGTAAGAAATACATTATTTCTCCAATAGATGGCTTAATAATCTACATCTCGCGTTTTATAGGTGTGATCGGGTTACGATAGATGTCGTTAGAAAGATAAGTTTTATTATTGCTCGTCTTGGTATAATTTGAACGCTCGTCAAAGATGAACACCGGGAAAGAGAAATTACGCCATATTTAAAATTTTTCATTCGATAGAGGCGAAAACAAGTCAGGCGAATTAAAATAATCCTGACACTGTGCTGTACAACTATGTGGAATTTTCCGATTTCGCCGATTCCGTTCCCTTAATTTTGATGTCAAAATGCTCCATGTTCTAAAATAAATAATAAAATAATGGAAATCGTCAAGCCCGACCATCATGTAAAACTTGATTCGATTGCCCAGAAGTTAATCATTGCACAAAAAACATTTGAAACAACTTAAATAACGTTGGATATAAAAAGTACCTCGACTCAAGAGTGTCAAAGTAGTTAACGCAAAAAAAAAAAAAAAAACCTCATGGGCCATGGTTTGTCTCGACTGTCAACAATCGTACCATTTGAAGGAAGCAATCACACATAAGCGGTCAGCTTTGGCCAAAAGGAAAGGAATTGTGTTCTACCAGGACAACGCCAGGCCACGCTCATCGATAGAGCACCTTCAAAATGGCAACATGTTATTGAACAAAACGGTGCATAAATCCGTTTATTCTAACTATGCTAAATAACGTCTTCAATGCCATGCAAAAATAATGGATTTTTTTTTGCTACACCTTATATTTAGCTAAGTGTATGGAGCATTTTTGGTTAAAAATCAACAAAATGGTACAGGAGACCAATAAATGCCTCAATAAGAGGTTGAGTAGAAATACGCATTTTTACACTCTTGAGTGATTTATTAAACTTTTCTTATTTATGCTGTAAAATTAATATAATTTTAAAACTTGATATTAAACATTAATACCTTAACAACCGTAAGTCTATTTCCCGACCATTGTTTAACAACTGCAGAGCTTAGATTATATTAGCAGCTAATTATCATGTTCAAAACCATAGTAGATTTGGTAAAAATATTGTTTTGAGTTTTAATGCAGGGACATGAAATAATACGTAAGGAAAATTACGCAGATTCATAATAAATGCTAAAGATCTTCTCAAAATTACAACGGTGTTCTTCTAGTATCGAACAACAGAATATTCAAAAGAAAAATATGACCAATATGAAACTAAAGTTTAAAGGTTAAATCAGTAGTAACAATAGGGTGTGAAAATAGCATTTAGGTTTCTAATTACTTTTTTATTTCCAATCGTATCTTCTATGTGTATTCTGGTCAAAGTTCTTTTTTGCTATATTAATTTCGGGCGTACAAAAATATGTTCAATTTTTTGATATGTCAGTAAGTTATTTTCAGGATTCAGGATAATGTTCTAGTTAAACAAAAATAAACAAATTAGCCAACAACTCGTGATCAAGTTTTAAAACCGCTAAATATTTGTTCTACATTTTAAAAATAAATCCATGTTCAATTTGCAAACAAATACCTTGAAAAAAAAAAAACAAAGCAAATTGGCCACAAGTTAAAAACAATTTATGTTAATCACTTGAAGTTTTGTGATCAGTTTGGTTTTTGATTTTCATTAAGTCAGTTTTAAACACCGTCAATGTCTTAATTTCACGATATAATAATAGAGATGGATCAGCTTGGAAGTTTCGAACGTGGATGTCAAAAGTAGTATACAATTTATGTAAATTATCTAAAATTATGACAAACCAATAGGGGAATCCCTTGATTAGTATTTGTAGATTTGAAGTATGTGATATTTATGTCTAACACGTTAATAAAGCATGCAGGAGTTTTGACATTCAATGCATTGATCAGTATTTTTATGGCCAGTTATCAGCATTTTGTTCAATGAGCGATTAGTATGAAGAAAGATTAAACGTCCCTTTAGATTCTCTTTGCCTAATTAACATAATAAACGGATTACTATTATAGTAACACGGTTTGAATAAGAAGCATAGCAAATCATTAAACCCTTAAGGCCGGTATCGACTAAAAAGGGAATTCAAAATTCACGTAAATTTTGCTAACGAATTTATATTTGCAGAAAGTCCATCCTATAAACGGAATATGCAAATGGCAAATTTGCGGCTAATACGGGGTTGTTTAAAGTAAATAACGGAATGTACATTTAACAATTTGTGGCTAAATCAGGTTTATTTGTGCAAAAAACGGAATCAGTTCGAGATTAATACAAGTCTTAGATATTAAATTGGACCAGTATTCCGTAATTCTATTTTTTAAGCGACCAAACGTGCAATAGGTAGTAGGATTATAAAAAGAAAACTTGGAAGTAAATCAGCATTTTTTCATCTAATTACGACGAAAATTCGCTTGAATCAAAATTCTTGGTCTATTCTTGGTCTATAGGTATATGCTTGATTATGCCTAACAGATCGTGTCGGCGATTATAATTGGGCTATGTCGGTCCGCCTCTTCTTTTAGCTACAAACCGTAAAATGCACTAATTTCAATTATTTCCCATTATACTGGCTTATAATGATTGGCAGAATTTGAAACAAATCGACCGATTAACCACACTCCTTCTTAATAATTCTTTGTAAAACTAGAAAAAATTTGACCAAATAACCATGCCCCTTTTTTAACCCAAACATTCTTACCTTCACGTATTTCAAACAAATAAAGGGCTTCCAAGTACGGCACATGTCATGCGTTTGGTAAAGTAAGTTCAGAGAATGGAAATAGGCGATGACGCCACGGCTATTCTGGTACCTCCAATACAGGTTGACCAAATTACTCCTTCGGTCACTATGTCATACATTGAAGTTGATTAAATTCTTGGAAATTGAAATATGCGTTATAATGCTCGATAAGATGTAAATAATCAACCGAATAACCACGCCTTCCTCTCCATACCTGCCACACAAATTACTTTATTTAACACATATAATCCTAAATTCGTATCATCCACTCGATTGCATCATATAACTGCGTACGCATCAGGTATCTGTTATTACGTATGAAAATAGACTACATTGCCACTACAATTACGCTATCGTATATACCAATTCGACTATTTCGTTCACAGTTTTGAAGTTTAGGACTTTAGCAAGTTATAAATTCACTTTTATTGGCATATTTTAATTTAGGAATGCAAAAAGACATCGGGTGAAAGTATATGTAAGTCAGCTTGCTTTCAATGTACTGGCTGTAAAATCCGTTATTAAAATGCAGATAGGCCACAAAACGGAGAACGTTCCTTAGATTTAGTCTTTTCAACTTCAGCACTTCGATCTACCATACTGTTCAATTTTTATCCCACTTATTTCTTGTTCGATATCAGCTTCCGCGTCTTTCCTCATGAACATCCCAGAAGTACGAATTTTAAAACTGAGCTACTACGACGTTCGACCACCTGTCGTTTAAAGACAAACGCTTCCCATAGTTGAGTAATCGATAAGCCTAACAAAAACTTCTCACATTGTTGTTCGGAATCATCTTTGGACAGCTAGTTCCATTCAGGGAGTCTAAAAATCGAAATGCTAGCGATATCATTTAATCACATTCGACATATGGAATGCAAGAGATTTTTTTTTTCTTGTTGCAACAACAACTACTTAATTAATTTTTATGCCTTCTCCAGGAAGAATGAAGGTATATGTCTTTGGATATGGCAAAATGTAACACACAGGAAAAAGCATTTAAAATACCAAATATCTTTTGACTAAACGGGTTTCAAGATTTTCTAGTTATTGTATATGGGCTATATTGGTCCGTCCCTTTTGATACCTGCCATATGAATGACTAATTTAATCCATATATTTTTTATCTTCATATCGTACTAACAGTTGCACTAATCTTAGCTAAATTCGGCAGACGTTAAGCGTTATTTAAAGTACGATCTTAAAATGAAAACGGAGCGCATTGTCACACCCCTTCTGGTACCTCCGATACAAATTGACCGATTTTTCGAAATTCTGTAAATCCTCCGCCATTTCTAATTAGTCGGCAGCACCTTCTTCTCGTTCTTAGATGAAGATGTTATACGCCACATTATTATATTTACAATGTTTATTTTGTCTCTGCGCCTTAAAGGCTTTAGTAGAGACTTATTGGCAAACTTTAAATTACAAAATATTACAATTTACGTAATAACAAAGAAAAAAAGTTGTAGTAAGTTTAAAAATACAATTGCACAAAAATGGGAAAATTTGTTTATATGTAACTTATTTATAAATGTAAAAGACCAAAGATCAAATATATAAATTATAAATATAAATCAAAATATAAATCCCAACGAGGTTTTTGTCGTCCTCTTCCTCGTCGATACACTGCTCATACAACCCATTATTCATGCGACGTCGACGTCTCCGTTAACGATGATGGGTTCATATATTTTCCAAAGGATTCTGTGCCAGGGAGAGGGTTTTATCATCGAATCGCTCCTCTTTATTTCCATGCGGACATCATTTGTTTTGGTTACAGCGAGTCCGAGATAGATGAATTCAACCACCACTTCAAAATTATAGCTATCAAAGTTCACAAAGCGGTCTTAGCGAGCAGACTCATTGATTGTTGAAACAAGTAACTGTGTCTTGTCCTCGTTGACTGTCAGACCCATTTTTGCTGACTCCTTCTCAATGCTAAAGAACGCTGCGGTAACATCCAGCAGTTTTCTGCCAATAATGTCTATATCATCCGCATACGCTAGTATGGCTTTTTTTAAAGGTGGTACCAGTCGTGTTAACTGCAGCTTTCCTCACAACCACCTCCAGCAGTTTGCTGAAGAGGTTGAACGACAGGCTGTGGCCTTGTCTAAATCTTCGTTTGGTGTAAAAAGACTCAGTTAGATTTCCGCCCATCTTCTTTAAAGGTTTCGTGTCAGTCAGTGTCATCTTACAAAGGCAGCTTATATGTCTTTTTAAGATGACGCTGCGGGAGTTCCAACTTTATAATCAACGAAAAGACGCTGTGTGTCGATGTGATTTTCTTGGATCTTCTCCACAAATTTCCGAAGTATGAATATCTGGTCAGTTATTGATTTGAATAAGCCTGAATCGGCTTGCGTCCTTCACATATCACACTCGACAGCAACTTATAAGCAATGGGTAAACCATTAACACCGCGATAATTTTTACACTCAGATCGTCAGCATAAATTTTTATCCTTTGCATCATTTTACAATTCTTTCAAATGACCAATTTAATCCATACATTCTACATTCTTATCTCTGTATCTTCCAATCGGTTGTGCCAAATTAGACCGAAGTTGCCATATATCAAGTGTTTTGTAATTTAAGTCCTTATAACGAAAATGGGTGACGTTGCGACATCCATTCTAGTATCACCTATATAAATTCGCCGATTTGTCGTAATTTGATTTTGCAATGTAATCCCTAATTCGTAGACTGGAGTTATCTAAATTCTAGTCAATTATATTGCGTTATAATTCTGGGTAAAATATGAAAAAAAGGACGGAATGATCACTCTGTCTCTGGTATCTCCTATACAAATTATATGGATTAACTTATATAATCCTACATCCTTAATTTTTATTCAATTGTACTACATTCAATAGAATTCATCTCGCATCAGGCTCTTAGTACTGCGAATGGAGAAGGATTGCACTACCACGTCCGATTTGGCAAAACTTGGCGATCCTTCTACTTTCCAAATCGAGAAAACGGATGTACTTTAATACAGAACATTTTCTGCAGCAACATAAAAGAACTGTGGATGAAGATATATGTAGGTTGGTTCACCCAACTGAAATTTTTGTACTGATTTTTATTTTTATTATTCACCGTTTGGCTGGAGGCATTAAATTCGCAGTATATTTTTTCACAATTTTTTGTTTCACTCTGCATTTTAGCTTTTAATTACGAAAGTACTACACCACGAATGTCCTTGAACTATATTACAGTTCAATTGCTGGAGAGCAAAACTAATCCTTTATCATTTAAAATGCAACATTTTGATTACATTCGCGAAAACATGTTTACCTCTCATCAATTCCGAAAATACAATCACCTGTAGATTGTACTGCTCTTAATTTCATGCATAATGAACGCCGTCGAACAATCGCATAACCTTAATCGAAGAAGTGACTTTTAATGTAAATCACGTTGGAGTTTTCAAGTCTTCACAAAATGTACAAACTAACCAAACACGCCACACAGAGTTTCACCTTAAGCTACAACATTCTTCAATATTCTTTGATGGTGTACAAATTTAAAAAAGAGACCTGCATTAAGGGAGGAGGGAGGAGGCACCTAAGAATACATTACGCACCGATATTTACACCACTCCAAAGGTGTTTGTATTATAACCCTGATGCGAGTTTGGATCTATTTTTAACCACAAAATACAACACAACATTCTATTATTAGAATCTGCTGTATGTAAACTTCATTTGCATTCGAACACAACTAACTCAAGTAAAACTGGGTTAAAAAGTTCGTGCAATGGCATGACGTGACAAATGCAGAATACCAAGACTGTAGTAGTCAAATAACTCGAATTGCATACAATATCTTCCATCGTGGTAGACTGGGTAAACCCTGTTTTGCTTGTGGTTTCATCATAGTATGAGGCAAATCAAAGTTGGGTTAGTCAATCAGTACATATGCAGTCGCTTGGACACAGTAGTTTAGTAAATAAATGCGAGTTTGAAATTTACTATGAAATTCCAACTATCAGTCAATTGTTTTTTGTTAGAATGCTTTCAGCACTTTTGATAATTGTTTGCCAATGTATACAAAATTCCGTCGGGTGGACTGACTTACATACACTTTGCATCTTTTTGCTTTGGCGGAAAATTGTGAAGCATGGGAGAAAAAATACTCTGAATTTAACCACAATCAGAGAATTAAAATGATAACTTTCTTAAATCCACCATTTAGAAACTATAAGGGGCAATCCAGCCCATTTTCATTCGCAGAATTAATTAAGTGCTAAATTATGTTGAATTTAGTGATATTGAATAAAATACGAGTACATGAATTTGGATGGTATACAGTTACCTGAGAGGACGTGATTATCCGGTTAATTTTGTAAAATTTTACAAAGCATTATATTGCAATATAATAGTTAAAATTTTTAATAATTCCAATCTACGAATTAAGGATTACAGTATAAAAATTAAATTTTGGTAAATCGGACCATTTGTAGGTGAAAACCAGAAGGAACGCCGCAATGCCGTCCATTTTCATACCTAGGACTTAATTCACCAAACTCATAGCGCCTGTCAATTGATTGATTTCAGTAAACTGCTAGAAAGATATTAAACTAAGAATATATGAATATGTGAGAATACATATGGATGAAATTCGTCATTTGTATGTCAGGTACCAGAAGGAGCGTGATATTTTTGAACAACAACATAGTCTACTGCAGTATCGTTTAGAAATTACAGAGGAAATACAGAATTTCGGAAAATCAGCCAATTGTGTGTGGGAATACCAAAAAAACTATGTCAGTGCTACTTATATTCAATGTGAGACCATACTTTGGTAATCACTTAGCGTGTACGAGTACCACATTTGATTAAATTTGGTGCAACCATATAAGATATAAAAATAAGAAGAATATATCTCTGTTGCGAATGCTCTCTTCTTTTGCGTTATGTCGTTGCGGAGAAATAGTTAAGTATTGTCGGGTATAAGAACCGTGCACGGGTGTTACATATCTGTGATACAGGATAGTAAAAACCGCCTTTCCCGAGAAACCGAATTCGGAATTTCACCTTGTTAGCTTTTCATAAACTTCAGATTACATCTGCCCCCAACACATAAAAATAACTTTTAAATCCCAAGTATGTGAAAAGTGTACGAAACCTATTAAATTTTGTAAAAGTCGAATGTAAAACTGCAACTGGATAAATTAGCTAGGTCCATTCCAGCAATTTCCATAGAAACTTAAGGATTTGCCAAACATAACTCATAATTTGAAATTTTTATGTTCGACTCTTATAGAATGAGCGAATTGCAGAGAAAGTGATACAAACATCCCAATTGTATGATGTTAAACACTAAAATATTCCATTTATCACAATTATTGGAATATCTGTATAAATCTGCGTTACAATAGAAAGTTTATAAATATTATCAAATTAAAGCTCTCTTTTTTCTTATTAATATATGTAACACCCAGAAGGAAGCTTTTAATGTATCAAACATCTTTCTACCAAAAACGTTTTAAGACTTTAAAATTTACCGAACTTCTTAAAATTTAACACAGCCTAGAATTTTGTCACCTTTATTACTATTTACTATTTACTATTTACTATTTACTATTTACTATTTACT